>JAQFVV010006850.1:0-295941 GCA_028023455.1 Epiperipatus broadwayi
ACTTCAAACACAACCATATATACGATTTTGCCAGAATTAATTATTTTTGCATATTTTTGTATAGATCAGTACTTTTCAAACTTTTTAATATGAGGCCCCCCTGAAAAACAATATATTTTCATTCCCAATGGACTAACAATGTATTTAAAACCGTGGATCATGATTTTTCTATAGTAGAAATGGTTTGTAATGTGATGGAAAATAGTAATAAAAGTAGAAAGGATAGTGCAAGATGTGGATGGAGAATAAGTGATAAGAATAGGTAATATGATGGAAAATAGTAATAGAAGTAGATAGGATAGTGAAAGATGCAGATGGAGAATGAATGATAAGAATAGGTAATATGATGGCAAATAGTAATAGATGTAGAAAGGATAGTGAAAGATGTGGATGGAGAATGAATGATAAGAATAGGTAATATGATGGAAAAGAGTAATAAAAGTAGAAAGGATAGTGAAAGATGTGGATGGAGAATGAATGATAAGAATAGGAAATATGATGGAAAATAGTAATAAAAGTAGAAAGGACAGTGAAAGATGTAGATGGAGAATGAATGATAAGAATAGGTAAAATGATGGAAAATAGTAATAGATGTAGAAAGAAAAGTGAAAGATGTGGATGAAGAATAAATGAAAAGAATAAGTTAAAAGAATATAAAAAAGTAAAAGAAATCATGGAAGAGTTTGTTGGAAATGAATCTAAGGACTGGTATGGTAAAGTAGAAAAAGTGGCAAATAGGATTTTAAGTTGGAGTATTCAGAAAAAAGAAAAATAATAGAAAAGTGAGAATTAGTAAAAGTGAAGGGGCAAAGCATGCTGAGAATACACATGTGCTATTAAAAGCAAACAAAGTGAAAAAAATGTTAAAGTTAAATGGGAAAATTATTTACAAAAAGAAAGTTCGCTAGATAAAATATTATATATAGAGAAAAAAATTAACTAGTAAATTGTTGGAGGGATGTAAGGGAGAGAGAAATAGTATTACTAGATAATGAGATGATAGAGTGTAGCTATAGAGAACAATTAGAGGCAATCTTAAATAAGTTAGATGTGAAGGACAGAGTGATAACAAACATAATAGCACATACTAAGGGAATTATTAGATTTACAGAAAATGAAGAGGCATGGAAAAAATTGAAAAGTGGAAAGGCAAGAGGTTTAGATGCATTGGCAGCAGAGATGTTGAGGAATTTAGGAAATAGGGCAAAATCAAATCTATTATGTTTTAATAAGATGGCACAGAACAGAGAATTTCCAGATAGCTGGAATAATACAAAAATAAGGCTACTATTTAAAGAAAAGTATAAGGATCACAGAAAGATAAACAATTATAGACTGATAATGTTAGTGTTATATAAAGTTTTGCATATATGATGGTGGGAAGGATTGCAAAATGCATGGAAAAAATAATATAGTGGGATAGATAGATACAAGGAGGTTTACGATTGGGAAGAACTTATAGGAGATAGTTTATTTGTAGTTACACAACTTATAGATAAGAGTAGGAATACACGTAGATGGTTATATATGTTTTTGTTGATATAGGGAAGGCATGTGATAGAGTAAATACAATAGATTATGGGTAACATTAGTAAATTTGGGAATGAATGGAGTTGTATTGGATTTTATAAAGTAGTTGTATGAAAATAATTACTATAGATATCAATTAGTAAATATAGAATCAGTTAAAGTAAAAAATGGGTTGAGAGTAAGACAATGATGTCCTACATAACCTATTTTGTTTTTGTTATATTTGAGGAAAATGGAGAGAGCAAGAGAAAGACTAGGAAGAGGAATAAAAATACCATTAATATGTGGCAAGGGAGCATATACATTATTATCAGGTCTTTTATTTGTGAATAATATCATCTTTTGCACAGACCATAACGAAGATATGGAAGTAACACCGAAGACATGCACAAGAGTGGGTAAAAAAATGGGGATTAAATTTAGTGAGGAAAATTAAAAGTAATGATGATTAATGTGGGAGAAACAGAAAAGGAAGGATTTTTATTGGAGGATATAAAGTTAAATATGGTGAATAGGTATAACTATTTAGGAATTATCTGAAATAATCAGAGCAGTTTCTTGGATGAATGGGAGTAAAAATTGATAAATGAACTCAAAAAAGGGACTGATAAAGACATTAACAGTGTTTTCATATAATTTAGATGATGTTGCTAGAATTGTATGGAAGGGGGTGGCAGTAGCTTTACAATGTGATATGTGTTGGTAAACGTGTGTTAGATTATTTAGAAAAAGTATAAAGAGAAGTTGGAGGAAATGCATAAAAGATACAAATCTGTGAATGGCAAAGGAAGAAATTCAAAGAGAAATGAAATGGTTATGTTTTACATGAGAGATGCAAAAAGCAAAATAAAAATTATTGGTAGATTGCAATTTATAGATAATAAGAGAATAGCCAAAATAATATTTTATAAGATTATGAGTAAAGGACAGGCAACAAGATGGATGAGAAAGGTAGTACATTATGCAGAAGATTCAAATAAAGAATTTGTCAGTATACTTATACAAAAGGTGAGATTATTGGTATTATGAGAATTGTTAGTGGCAACGAATGACATAGAAGAATAAGATGCATTAATAAAAAATAGGGAGTTGGGGAGATGAAGAACTAATATGGAGAGGTAAAAAAAGGTTATATATATATATATATATATTGTAACCGGACCCGCGTACAACCCTTTTATCACATCAGTTGTAAGAATTTTCTGATGAGCATGCTGTAGGAAGGAACTATCAATTGACATTCCTAATGCAGATGTTAATGCCTCCTACAACAATATTTCCTGCTCATCAGAGGATGTAGTACCATAGAGACTGTGAACATCTAAACATTTATATGTTTGGTTTTCCAAACAGCGCCATTAGAGTTCCGTCTTACTACAACCTGACTGGCCTGGGTCTAGTTATGTCAGATGTAGCTCAGGAATGCATGAGAATCTCATGAACCAGTGCTATAATTGGTGAGCGATGCGATAAAAACAAACAAAACTGAACAACTGGATAACCAATTTAATTTTTAGTAACAAAAAAATTTATTAAATAACAATTAATTTGCAATTTCTAACGAAATTCATTTCTATCCACATGATAACTCATTTTTATTTTACTTATAAAAGAGTTAGAAGCAGTTCCTTTTTTATTTGTCAATAGTTCATTCACACGTTCATTATGAGAAGACACTTGGAAACATCGTAATTCAACAATAGTTCATTTTTGTATTCCTTTATGAGAAGAAGATTGGAAATATTCCAATTCAACAATAGTTCATTTTTGTATTCCTTTATGAGAAGAAGCTTGGAAATATTCCAATTCAACAATAGTTCATTTTTGTATTCCTTTATGAGAAGAAGCTTGGAAATATTCCAATTCAACAATAGTTTATTTTTGTATTCCTTTATGAGAAGAAGCTTGGAAATATTCCAATTCAACAATAGTTTATTTTTGTATTCCTTTATGAGAAGAAGCTTGGAAATATTCTAATTCAACAATAATTCATTTTGAATTCATTTATGAGAAGAAACTTGGAAACATTCTAATTCAACAATAGTTCATTTTTGTATCCATTTATGAGAAGAAGCTTGGAAATATTCTAATTCAACAATAATTCATTTTGAATCCATTTATGAGAAGAAGCTTGGAAATATTCTAATTCAACAATAATTCATTTTGAATCCATTTATGAGAAGAAGCTTGGAATTATTCTAATTTAACAATAATTCATTTTGAATCCATTTATGAGAAGAAGCTTGGAAATATTCTAATTCAACAATAGTTTATTTTTGTATTCCTTTATGAGAAGAAGTCTGGTAGCAGTTAAGCATTTATGATTTATATAAAATTTCGTTATCTTATGAATTATTACTGATTGGTAAACATTTAAATTCAGCAATTCTTGGTTTGTGGAGTATTCATCATTTGGTAATTAAAGCATTTATAATTTAGTCAAATATAAAAGTATATTCTTATACATAAACTCTGTTACATTATAAGAAGCTTAGAAGCAGTCAAGTATTTATGATTTATAGAGCATTTCATCATTTTATGAATTATTACCGATTGGTAGACATTTGAACTCAGCAATTCTTGGTTTGTAGAGCATTTATCATTTGATAATTGAGGCATTTATAATTTAACCACATATAGAAGTATATTCTTACACATAAACTCTGTTACATTATAAGAAGCTTAGAAGCAGTCAAGTATTTATGATTTATACAGCATTTCATCATTTTATTAATTATTACCGATTGGTAGACATTTGGACTCAGCAATTCTTGGTTTGTAGAGCATTTATCATTTGATAATTGAGGCATTTATAATTTAGCCAAATATAGAAGTATATTCTTACACATAAACTCTGTTACATTATAAGAAGCTTAGAAGCAGTCAAGTATTTATGATTTATACAGCATTTCATCATTTTATTAATTATTACCGATTGGTAAACATTTGAACTCAGCAATTCTTGGTTTGTAGAGCATTTATCATTTGATAATTGAGGCATTTATAATTTAGCCAAATATAGAAGTATATTCATATACATAAACTCTTTTTGGCTTGTGGAGCATTTATCATTTAGTAATTAAAGCATTTCTAATTTATATAGTAAATACGTTCAAATATTTTTATAAATAAATTTGCGTTTAAATATTTCATAACTTCATTTTATAATGTATGATAAACATGTTTTAATATTTTACAAAACAAATTCTATGCAATTATTTCATAATTCCACTTTATGACGTATGATAAATATGTTTTAATATTTTATAAAAATTACTTTCCAGTTTTGCAGTCCAGTTTATTCAAAAAGAAGGCGGGTTATTTCATTTATGGAAAGTCATGGCACAGCGTGGAGAGAATGAAGCCACTAAATTACCCCATTGACATTATAATTCCTCTAGCAAAGTTTTCTTTTTTCATTTTCACGTTTAGTTAAAGTTATATTTTAATTTGTCAAAAGAATTAAGTAATACACTTTTTTTTTTAAAAAAAAAAAAAATTCAATATGTTCTGCTTCTCTGTGTAAGACGAAAGTTCTTTTTTTTTCACCACGTGCCTAATTTGAATACTGCCTCAGTTTAACTCAAGTATCTTTTTTCTTTCTTTTTAATGATTGGATAATTAATTTCTTTTTTTTTTATTGAGACAGATAAAAAAAAAAGTAAAATAAGATGATATAACATTTTATTCAAATTCATCAATCTCAAAATTAACAATATGATTTTTTTTTAAACAAATCAAAATTTATTGCATTCCCAATTAGACTGAACCACGCTAGACATTTTTAAATGGGGGGGGGGTCTTTTGAATATTTATATGAGGAACAGAATATCTGTTTCAACTGTGAGGCGTTATCCAGCTAGCCTAACCATAGGCACCGGTTACATTTGGCGTCCAACTGTGAGGCTTTACGTGGCTAACCTACCTGTACATGGGTCCAGTTACATTTGGCTTCCAACTGTGAGGCTTTATCCAGCTAGCCTAACCATAGGCACCTATTACATTGTCACCTTACTGTGAGGCCTTATCTGGCATAGGCCGGTTAATTTGCCACCCTATTGTGAGGTCCGATCTAGTTAGCCTACTCATAGGTATAAGCAGATCACGATTCTGTGATATGAACAGTGCATATGATGTAGTGATGTAATTTGTTCAGGAAGGATGGAAAAATAAAAGTCTAAAAGAAAAACAAAAATGAATGGCATAAAGAATGAAACAGGCATTTCAAAGAAGATGGAGTAGGGTCATGGTGTGGATGGAGAGAGAAGCTTACTGATTCAGAAAACAAAGGAGAAATGGTAAACATGGAGGCTCAAAAAACAGAAAAAATAGTTACGATAGCTCAGATAATAGAAATTATAAAAGCAGACCAAAAGAAAAGAGACAAACAAAGAGAAGAAGATATCAAACAAAGAGAAGAATATAACCAAAAATGGGATAAACAAAAATGAATGGCATAAAGAATGAAACAGGCATTTCAAAGAAGATGGAGTAAGGTCATGATGTGGATGGAGAGAGAAGCTTACTGATTCAGAAAACAAAGGAAAAATGGTAAACATGGAGGCTCAGAAAACAGAAAAGATAGCTATGATAGCTCAGATAATAGAAATTATAAAAGCAGACCAAAAGAAAAGAGACAAACAAAGAGAAGAAGATATCAAACAGAGAGAAAAAGATAACCAGAAAAGAGACAAACAAAGAGAAGAATATAACCAAAAATGGGATAAACAAAGAGAAGAAGATATCAAACAAAGAGAAGAATATAACAAGCAAGCAATAGAAGCAAACCAAAGAATAGAAAAACGAATTAAAGAAGCATTCAAAAATCAGAATGAAAAGTTAAACCAGTTGATAAAGGAAATAATTCAACCTAAAAAATTGGATGAGGAGGAAACTTTGGAATTTCCAACCAAAGATATTTTAAAGGAATCACAAATTGAATATCCTATTACTGATGAAGCAAAATTTGAGATTGTTAAAAAGGAAGAAATTGAAATTACAAAGAGTGATCTTGAAATTGTTGGTCTACCTTCAGAAAAAAGTCTGATTGTGGAATATGCCTTTAAAATTGAAAAGAAAGAAGTATATGCAGAAGCTGAAAATGAAATAGTATCGAACACAGCAAAAGAGTTTCAAACGGATGAAAATGAATCTAATAAAGCAAAATTAAAATCTTCTGATCCTCAAGAAGATGAAAAACGTGAAAATGAACATAATCAAAATATAACAAAGGGACTATCCAATATAGAAGAAAATGTTTCAGAAAAATTGTCTGATATATGCTATGAAATAGTAACAAAGATAGAGAAAGGAATCATAAAATGGAAAGAAAAGTGTGTTAGTCCTCAGCCATATATAAAAATTATAAACAAAAGCTTAATAAACTCAAATCAAAAATTGAGTATAGAAAAAAATATATAAAGACAGTTATTAAAAATATAGTTGCTTACGCAGGAAAAGACACCAAAAAGGAATCTGAAAACTCGGGATTTATCAGTGTGAAAGAAATTAAACAACAAGAAACCTTTGCAAATACCGAAAAAATAATTACTATGGCAGAAGAACCATTTAAAAAGAAACTTTTATATAAAAATGAAGTACCACCATGGAAGAGGAACAGGAGAAAATTCACAGATGGTGTTCATGGTTCATATCGGACGCGTATGATTAGAAGATCAAACAGTAACAATGATCTCCAAAGAAAATACAGAAGTGAAGAAGCAAGACATCACAGTAATGTTAAACATGATAAATTTTCAACAAAGAGACGATCCAGAAGTATGTCACCTCATAATACAAAAGAGGACTATAGGAGAACTGATCATGATCCTCAGTCTCCCAAAACAGGTTGCAGTTATGATTCAGAATAAAATAGAGATAGCTGATGGAAAAAGTTTGTGAGTGTGGAGTAGTGATGCGTGAACTTGTGTTTTTAATGTTGAGATGGTGGATGATTGAGCAGAGCTGCTTGGATGCATTGTGTTATGGTGCTCCGAAGTATATGCTCGGCACTATCCTGACCTGGATGTTGTGCTCCAAGAGTAGTCCAGCAGTGCATATATATAGGTCTCATGTATAGGCCTTGGTCTCATGGATAGGCCAAATGATAGCCCCTAAGACTCACCGAAGCTGAGCAGGGTTGGCTGAGTGCCAAATTGATTTTTTTTCTCTGGCTCCTATTCTTGGTTGGATGATACTTCTAGGTACAAGAGAGGTAGTGCTTAAAAATGAGATATTTTCTCGTGACGTCATGAGGCGGTGTGTACTGGTAGTTTGTGCTTGGCCATCTATTTGTCCCAGCATTGGAGGCTATGGTTCATGTATTCACTTTCCCAGCTCATCTTACTCATTCATCAGCATATCTAAAGCCAGGCAGTACTGAGAAATAATGTGTATAGTATGTGGAATGAAATCGTATTTCCAGGCGATTTCATCCCAAAATTTGGTGAGGGGTAATGAAACAGATATTCTGTTCCTCATATAAATATTCAAAAGACCCCCCCCATTTAAAAACGTCTAGCGTGATTCAGTCTAATTGGGAACGCAATAAATTTTGATTTGTTTAAAAAAAAATCATATTGTTAATTTTGAGATTGATGAATTTGAATAAAATGTTATATCGTCTTATTTTACTTTTTTTTTTATCTGTCTCAATAAAAAAAAAAAGAAATTAATTATCCAATCATTAAAAAGAAAGAAAAAAGATACTTGAGTTAAACTGAGGCAGTATTCAAATTAGGCACATGGTGAAAAAAAAAAACTTTCGTCTTACACAGAGAAGCAGAACATATTGAATTTTTTTTTTAAAAAAAAAAAGTGTATTACTTAATTCTTTTGACAAATTAAAATATAACTTTAACTAAACGTGAAAATGGAAAAAGAAAACTTTGCTAGAGGAATTATAATGTCAATGGGGTAATTTAGCGGCTTCATTCTCTCCACGCTGTGCCATGACTTTCCATAAATGAAATAACCCGCCTTCTTTTTGAATAAACTGGACTGCAAAACTGGAAGGTAATTTTTATAAAATATTAAAACATATTTATCATACGTTATAAAGTGGAATTATGAAATAATTACATAGAATTTGTTTTGTAAAATATTAAAACATGTTTATCATACGTTATAAAATGAAGTTATGAAATAGTTATACGCAAATTTATTTATAAAAATATTTGAACGTATTTACTATATAAATTAGAAATGCTTTAATTACTAAATGATAAATGCTCCACAAGCCAAACAGAGTTTATGTATATGAATATACTTCTATATTTGGCTAAATTATAAATGCCTCAATTATCAAATGATAAATGCTCTACAAACCAAGAATTGCTGAGTTCAAATGTCTACCAATCGGTAATAATTAATAAAATGATGAAATGCTGTATAAATCATAAATACTTGACTGCTTCTAAGCTTCTTATAATGTAACAGAGTTTATGTGTAAGAATATACTTCTATATTTGGCTAAATTATAAATGCCTCAATTATCAAATGATAAATGCTCTACAAACCAAGAATTGCTGAGTTCAAATGTCTACCAATCGGTAATAATTAATAAAATGATGAAATGCTGTATAAATCATAAATACTTGACTGCTTCTAAGCTTCTTATAATGTAACAGAGTTTATGTGTAAGAATATACTTCTATATTTGGTTAAATTATAAATGCCTCAATTATCAAATGATAAATGCTCTACAAACCAAGAATTGCTGAGTTCAAATGTCTACCAATCGGTAATAATTCATAAAATGATGAAATGCTCTATAAATCATAAATACTTGACTGCTTCTAAGCTTCTTATAATGTAACAGAGTTTATGTATAAGAATATACTTTTATATTTGACTAAATTATAAATGCTTTAATTACCAAATGATGAATACTCCACAAACCAAGAATTGCTGAATTTAAATGTTTACCAATCAGTAATAATTCATAAGATAACGAAATGTTATATAAATCATAAATGCTTAACTGCTACCAGGCTTCTTCTCATAAAGGAATACAAAAATAAACTATTGTTGAATTAGAATATTTCCAAGCTTCTTCTCATAAATGGATTCAAAATGAATTATTGTTAAATTAGAATAATTCCAAGCTTCTTCTCATAAATGGATTCAAAATGAATTATTGTTGAATTAGAATATTACCAGGCTTCTTCTCATAAAGGAATACAAAAATAAACTATTGTTGAATTAGAATATTTCCAAGCTTCTTCTCATAAATGGATTCAAAATGAATTATTGTTAAATTAGAATAATTCCAAGCTTCTTCTCATAAATGGATTCAAAATGAATTATTGTTAAATTAGAATATTTCCAAGTTTCTTCTCATAAATGAATTCAAAATGAATTATTGTTGAATTAGAATATTTCCAAGCTTCTTCTCATAAATGGATTCAAAATGAATTATTGTTAAATTAGAATATTTCCAAGCTTCTTCTCATAAATGGATTCAAAATGAATTATTGTTAAATTAGAATAATTCCAAGCTTCTTCTCATAAATGGATTCAAAATGAATTATTGTTAAATTAGAATAATTCCAAGCTTCTTCTCATAAATGGATTCAAAATGAATTATTGTTAAATTAGAATAATTCCAAGCTTCTTCTCATAAATGGATTCAAAATGAATTATTGTTGAATTAGAATATTACCAGGCTTCTTCTCATAAAGGAATACAAAAATAAACTATTGTTGAATTAGAATATTTCCAAGCTTCTTCTCATAAATGGATTCAAAATGAATTATTGTTAAATTAGAATAATTCCAAGCTTCTTCTCATAAATGGATTCAAAATGAATTATTGTTGAATTAGAATATTACCAGGCTTCTTCTCATAAAGGAATACAAAAATAAACTATTGTTGAATTAGAATATTTCCAAGCTTCTTCTCATAAATGTATTCAAAATGAATTATTGTTAAATTAGAATAATTCCAAGCTTCTTCTCATAAATGGATTCAAAATGAATTATTGTTAAATTAGAATATTTCCAAGTTTCTTCTCATAAATGAATTCAAAATGAATTATTGTTGAATTAGAATATTTCCAAGCTTCTTCTCATAAATGGATTCAAAATGAATTATTGTTAAATTAGAATATTTCCAAGCTTCTTCTCATAAATGGATTCAAAATGAATTATTGTTAAATTAGAATAATTCCAAGCTTCTTCTCATAAATGGATTCAAAATGAATTATTGTTAAATTAGAATAATTCCAAGATTCTTCTCATAAATGGATTCAAAATGAATTATTGTTGAATTAGAATATTTCCAAGCTTTTTTCTCATAAATGAATTCAAAATGAACTATTGTTGAATTAGAACGTTTCCAAGCTTCTTCTAATAAATGGATTCAAAATGAACTATTATTGAATTGACTATTTCCAAGCTTTTTCTCATAATTGAATTTGTAAATGAACTATTGATAAAAAAAAAGGAACTGCTTCTAACTCTTTTATAAGTAAAATAAAAATGAGTTATCATGTGGATGGAAGTGAATTTCGTTAGAAATTGCAAATTAATTGTTATTTAATAAATTTTTTTTGTTACCAAAAATTAAATTGGTTATCCAATTGTTCAGTTTTGTTTGTTTTATCGCATCACTCACCAATTAAAGCACTGGTTCATGAGAATCTCATGCATTCCTGAGCTACGTCTGACATAACTAGATCCAGGCCAGTCAGGTTGTAGTAAGACGGAACTCTAATGGCGCTGTTTGGAAAACCAAACATATAAATGTTTAGATGTTCACAGTCTCTATAGTACTACATCCTCTGATGAGCAGGAAATTTTGTTGTAGGAGGCATTAACATTTGCATTAGGAATGTCAATTGATGGTTCCTTCCTACAGCATGCTCATCAGAAAATAATTACAACTGATGTGATAAAAGGGATGTACGCGGATCCGGTTACAATATATATATATATATATATATATATATATATATATATATATATAGAGAGAGAGAGAGATGTAAACAGAATATTGAGTGTCATTAATTTTTGATAGTAGCAAGGAAAAAAGTTTACTGTTTAAAGCCTGAACAGGATTGTTAGCAACAATGGAATATACACATAAATGAAGAAATGTGGGTGATTTATTTTGCAAGTCATGTAATGAAGGCATGGAAAATATTAGGCATCTGTTAATTTAATTTAAATGCCTACAAACCAAAAAACAAAAAATAATGAATTTGTGGGAAAATATAAACACAGAGATTATACTGAAAGTGGGTTTTTGTTTTTTCTGCCTGTGTTTGAGAAAGAAAAAGGATTTAGATATAAAGGCCATAGTGTGGACAAAGATAATGTTGTGAAAATCAGATCGAACAGGATAGAGAAGAATATGGGGAAAATGTAGGGGGGAGAATGAAATGGGAAGATAAAGTGATTAACAACTTTTTCTGAGTAAAATGGTTGAGACATTCCTGACTCTAAATAGAGAGAGGTCACAGTGCATCACATTGCTTCACAACATCAAAGGTCTAATCGTTTGATCTATAATAAAAAAATACTTAGAAATCATTCATTTTTCTTTTGGTCTAGTTTTCAGTTTTTAAAATAAAAAAATGACTTCTGCTTGCTTATAGAAATATTTTTACACACTAATTGATTGATTATTATTTAAAACAAAATATATACATGTATACTTATAATTTATTCATTTATCTTTTTATTTTTAGAACTAAAAGTTAATAAATTTGATTGGAGGGTTAAAAAATGCATTTTGTGTATGGTATTATGTCAGAATTGACATGATATTAAAATATTTTTACAATTATAACAATTGTTCTTTCACACTTAAAAAAAATTTGGTTGTCGTCGATGAGCAGCCATATCCCACTGGATGGTGCAGTTATCATGCTAAAACTATAAAATATGATCATTCATGGGTGTTAATTATAATCATTTTGATGTGTTTTTTGTAATGTGAAAATAAAAACAAAAGAAAATCATCTTTTTTAAATATTATTTAATTTTATATATATATATTTTAACGTAAAGAAATTAAATGATAATAATAAATGTAAAATAAAATAAACAAATTACAATTTGATTTCTCTTTTTTAGTTTTTTATTTATTAGAAAAATCAATTTTCTCCCAGAGATTTTTTTACTGGGGTTACGTTTTTTTGTTTATTGTTTACCGCTTTTTTTATTTCAAATAGAATGACAACTAAATGTAAAAGTTGTTACGGTTAAGTTTAGGGTTAGTTTTAGGGTTAGTTATAGGATTAGTTTTAGGGTTTGCTTTAGGGTTAGTTTTAGGGTTAGTTTTAGGGTTAGGTTTATGGCTAAAATAAAAAATATCAAAATCGTATTTTTGTAAATATTTTATTTTACTAACATCTATAAAATAAATGATAACAATAAACATAAACTATATTCAACAAAGTATAACAGTAGTTGGAGAAAAGAAACTAAAACTTTTTTAAACCACGACAAATATATATATAAAATGTTTATAATATATGCTTTTTATGACATTTAAAAAAACAGTGTACAATTGTGCTTTTCTTACTGGATATTTTTGTGTTAACGCTCTTTTTTATTTCAAAATATACTCTCGGTACAATCTTAAAATGTCTAGTGGAATGTTACGAACAGTACGTTACTTGACTCGTTACCTAATTCCAAATAAGTTTATACATATATCTCGTCAACATTTACTACTTAAAACTCCAATACACTACGGTGTAAAAAGTCTGTTAATTATTACTTTACAGAATCTGAACATTTCAATACTTTGAAATAAAAAAAATCCAATGACAAAAACATTTCCATCCAATTAAAAAAAACACACTCTCTCCCCAAGCCGTAACCATTTTATAAACTGTGCGATATTCAAAAAATGTATTTGCTGCATAAACATACATGCTGTACTGCGACGCAACATAGCGGCCTGCAATCTGTAGTACAACAACAAAGTTGTGTTATAGAAATCGCTAGTTTGAAAGTGTCGGCCACGGAAACGGCATTTTTATGTGTTTCAGCGAGAAAACAGTGCCATCCAGTGGGATATGGTGGATCATCGACAACCAAAAATTTAATAAAAAATAATTTGTTCATTTTCAAAGAGTGTTCACATAAACATTGGTGCTGATATTAGTGGTCCCTTGTTTATATTTACAGGCGAGTGCGTAAGTATTTAAAAAGATCAAATGTGATTTTTTACAATATTATTGATAGAAAGCTCAATTTATTGACTTTTAGTACAACAAAGATTTTATATGAAACAGAAAGGTTGAGTATTATCAAAAACTATCACCAGGTGGCACAATAATAACTGTCAAAATTTGAAACAGTTAATGCTTTATAGAACTGATTATGTTTCAGGCTTATTTAATTTAATATAAAATACATATTCACTTTAATAGGACTCATATTAAATGCCTAGTTTTAATTAAATTTGATTTATTGCATTAAATTTTGTGATTATAGAAGTCGGATAATAATTAACTATTTAATGAAAAATGGAGCCATATTAAGTTCTATGATTACATATTATTAAATTGATAAAGAAATTAACAGTAAACAAATAAAGACTTTCATTATGTTAACTATAAGGCTATCAGCTGAAAATAAAACTAACATTTTCGATCCAAGCTAATTTGATTGTAACAGTCATACAAATCTGAATACAATTCAGTATATGTTTAGATACATTTGCTTTTTTAATAAGTATAGTCACCTCATTTTGGTACAAAGATTGCTAGTAACTATTGCACATCACATGACCATCTTGTCTTATGTGTACACAAGCTTTTAACCGATTTCATTTTTTTCTATACAATACTCCTACCCAGTCCAAACTATAGTGATCAATAAAAGAGTAGCAAATTTCTCTGTACAATAGTGGCATCTAGTGCAGTTTTTTGTAATCAATAGATGCTAACATTTATTGATTACTATATTTTACACTAGGAAGCATTATTGTATGAAGAAATTTACTACTGTTTTTAAATCAAATATTATTGATGCTATAGTTGTACAATGTCTCTTATTTTCATCAATTTCTTTTTATCCATTCTGACATTGGCATAAAAAGACAGATGAATATTTATTATAATACTAAACAGTTAGTGTTCAGAATAAAGGCCTATTTGGAGAAGTGAATGTTATTACGATCTTTTTAACTAGATAATTTTATTTTTAATTTAATAAATGCAAACATAATGAGGCCATATATATATATATATATATATGTATAAATCCACAGAAATAAACAAGCAACAATAATGCATATACAAAAAAAATATTTTTTATAATTCATGTAATAATTAAACATTTTAGATAGTTTACAGTTTTTTTGTTGGATAAGGTAATACTTTCACATTCATCAAATCTTGCCGTTTTTTTTAAAATCTTTTAGTTTTTGTGTTTTAATAACTAACTTTTTTATTAATTGTCAGCAAATATTAAAAAACATAAATCACCTGATTATTGGATTATCCATTTCTCCAAGACAAATGCCATTCAATTTTATTTTTTCTAGGAGATCATTTGAATTCTGACAGTTTCTATTGTTACACCTGATGAAAATTTTTAAACATGCTCAACTTTTTATTTCTGTACAAAATCTTTATTTTCTACTAAAACTCAATGAATTGGACTTGATTTCGTTTCAATTTACTTTTATAAATGAATACTACTCTAAAAAATCATATTTGAGCTTTATTCATATTTAAAAACTGAATTGTAAATAAAAATAATGAATGTAAACATCATCAACAATGTTAGCGTGAACACCATTCACAAAATCAAAGAATTATTTTTTATTTAAAATTTTTTAAAAATGCAAGATTTTGCTTTAACATTTGATATTTGCTTTATAATAATTAAATTATTTGAAAAATTCTAACACCATGTAAATTTTGATAGATAATGATGTTATCTAATGGAATTTTTATAAAGCAGGACCAAAACTATGTTGTGATTGCCATTACAGTCAAATTTATTAGCTTCTATTTTTGGCAACTAGATAATTAAGTCTTCCTTTGAGTTCATTAATAAAATTAAGAACACATTAATAGATCAAGATTTTGAAATTGCAGTCATGGATGTGGCAAAAATATATGGATCGATTAACAGGAAGTCATCGATCAACATCATTCACAAAAAATTAATAAGTAATCATTGTCCAGTTGAATGCATGAACTTTATTCTAGTCTTCCTTAATTGGTTAGACATTCACATTTTTACAACTTTTGAGGGTAAATCGTATGATATGAAAGATGGATGGCCAATGGACTTTCCCTTAAGCAAGATAATTTCTAGCATATTCTCTAAATACCAAGCTAACACTCCTGGATTAATATACTCACATTATGTTGAAGATGTGTACATTGCAGCTCCAAGAGATATAATCACAAACATTCAAGATAAATTACAGCTGCAAACTAAATTAATATTGAATGCCATTTGGGAGAACAAATGCAGAAACTAAAATATTTAGATTTGCTAGTTCACAGAAAACGCTGAGCTCTGCATTATTGCATGATTATCAAACCTCTTGAGGTCAGAGGATTCACCCACCCAATCTAAAATAAACCTACATTGTGTAAATTCACAGGTTTAAATGCATTTTTATTTAGAAATCAGAATTTATGTAAATTCAAGGCTGATAGGAAGGCTAATATTGCAAGCTACATAAAGGATTTATTAAGCGCTGGTTTCAGCTACAGATTAATTACTAAAAAAATTGATCAATTGTATAAAAAATCAATAGTTAAGAACACTATTAAAGATAAACCTCAAATCACCCTCCCTTACATCACCAAACTATCTAAACAACTTACAAAAACTTTAGCTAATGAATTTAAAGTTGGTTTCCACACACACATCATTAATACTAACACAGTCATTAACAAAGTGAAGGACAGAAGATTGATATAGCATATCATGCCCTCAGGCTGGATGCAGCCCCACATACTATGGAGAGTCCATAGCCATGGTCTATAATAAAGTTACTCAGCACATGCATACATACAGAAGAGCAAAAAAGAACAATGATAATATATCTCGATATTTTTTGAATATGAGAAGTAGGTTGGTCATATGCTTGAACCCTCTAATCCAAAATAGTGTGCACTGAGGTTAATGATTGCAAGAGAAAGATAAAAGAAATGTATTTTATCATCAGCAATAACAATGCGAACAATAGATGTGACACATAATTTGCCATCTTCAGAAAAAAGACATGCTAATTTACATACATTACAATTTACCAATATCACAACAATTATTTAAAATATGTTTGTGGTGGTAGCCCTACATTAATTTATTTTGATTGCTTTCTTATCATTAACTTAACAGCTTCTTCATGCAGCATGTTAAAGTGCTTGTATGTCACTAAGTACTAACTTCCATTTAAAACATTAATCACAAATAAATTAAATTAAATTGAATATCTGTATTGTTTTTGTTTGATAAGCAAAAATAATCAGAAATATTTTATAAATAAGCAAAAAGTCATTTTTTGTTGTAAAGTTTGAGTGAAAATGAGACACAAAACATTGGTGGTCAAAAGGTCAGTGATAGCTGCTTTACAAGCAGTTGTCAGAGGTTAGTGGGTTCGCATCCTTACTGGTCCTATGACAGATGAGAAAAATAAACTCTTACGAGAAATTTTTTTAAGAACAATAAAGAATTGATTATTAATATTTACCAACATCTGTAAGATACTGACCTGCTCTGATTTTATTTCAATTAAAAAATTAATAGAAACAGTTACAGCAGAATCTACATTATAAAAAAATCTTATATTAATATAATCTAAAGTAGTGAAATGAGGGGAACACCCATTGATTTTCATTGAAGATGAGAACCATTTCATTAACACAAATAAAACTTCAGACTTTTCCTCAGTAAATTTATCTGTTATAGTTCTGCACATTTGTCTAATACCAGCTTCATAATCTTTACATTATTTGCAAAGTATAAATATTCTACTCTTAACCTGAAAACCTGAGTTCAAGCCCCACTTTAGATTTAGCAAATTTTCAAAAATACACAGTCATTCAAATACAAATCTGTAATTATATCAGTAAAATGGAAAATATATATATATATAAACTAATACTTATTAACAAATATTACCTTAAAATTACTTTAATAAAAAATAAAATTCATTTAAATTACTTAGTGATATTTGTGTGATTATAAAAAAGCTTTGAGTTAAAAAATGAGACATTTGAATACAATATTGTGCTATGAAAAAAGTTGTGAATTTTTTTTACAACATAAAAGTGATGATAAAAAGAGAAATGTTTAAAAATTTGTTTAATTTATTAGTAAATACTTGTACTGCTTAAAAAATTAAATTACTAAAAAACACATCTCAATTTATTAGTTACTTATATTTACTTGAAATTTTGCATTTTATTCAATTTTACAAATTATAAATTTTATTTTTTATTTTTGTCCATAGAGGGAAGTAGTAGTTTAAAAAAGCATTCATAAAGAGAAGTCAGTTTTAAAATTGCAGTATTGTCAAAAAAAATGGATGGGATGTAAGAAATAAATAAAGGGTAACTGTTTTGGATATAGGTATGGATGTAGAGAAAGAATGAATCTGTAAAATTAATGGTAAGCCAGTTACTTGCAAATGTAATGAAAAAACAAGAGTCAAAAGAATTTATAAAAGCTTAGTTAGAAAAGAAAAAATTGTTAAAAATGGATATTTGAATATGCAAAGTGGGAGGAGTCAAGAGAGGTGGCTAGAATTAAACAAAGCAGTTAAAAATTAAGAGCTTGAGGTATAGCTGTAGTAAAAATACATCTAAGAGAAGAAGAAGAACCTTTACTGGAATATTTTCATATGGCAAACTATAAATAGAAAAGAAAAAAAAGATGTTGTTGTACAGGAGTTATGTCAAAAAAAAATTTAAGTACTGTTGTGTCAGGAAGTTTTGTGGTTTGAGATATGGGTAGGAAGATAAGAATAGAAGGTGGATATAGTGGATATAACCACTGGAGATAGTCAAACTATAATGGAGGGAACAATAGCATATATGAATGCCTAGTTAAGGATATAGAAGTTTCAAAAAAAAGGGAAGTAAATAATGATTATAGGGGATATGAATGGACATATTGAAGAAATTGATGACACAGGTAACAAGAATGGATAGCTTTCGAAGAATTTTGGTCAGAGAGTGAATTTGGGCATTGGACATTTGTCAAATATTTATGAGAGATAATACACATGTTCTAGAAATAATATATTGCACACAATGGACTACATATTTGTACAGAAACAGGGAATGAATAAAGTATGGAAAAGTAAAGTATTTGATAATGAAAAGAGAATATGTAATAGAGATTATGATTTCTTACAACTTACATGTAATGCATTATTTATTGTGTATATTTCTTTTAGGATTTCTTTTTTGCTCTATTATTAGAATCGTCATTCCATTGTAAAATCTACGAATTATTAACGTTAATGGTATGAAACTCAATTACAAATAGTCTATGAAATGACCAAAGACTAAAACTATTTACCTTATAAAACAAAAAAGAAAGCTGTTGAATATATATGTATAATCTAAGAGAAATCGTTGTAAAGAAATTTGAACCACTGTCTATTTTTAATTAAAACTATTAGTTGATATAATATCTTGACGTACAAATAATTTTTTTTTCTATCAAAGCAAACATATATATTTTTTAATTTCACTTAATTATTAATAATATATTAAAAAATTATAAAAGTAATGCTTTATTTAAGACTATAAAAATATAGAATAAATAAAATTGTAATTGTTTTATTAAATATTAAAGACGTATTATGACGTCATAGCTATTTTCTTAGCTCACCAGAAAGCTGTCATTTTAGTGAGCTCTCTTAAAGATTTTAAGATGGTCATGTGTATTTTCTGTTGTTGTTTTCTGGTTGCGGGGTTTGTGGCGTTTGTTGTGATTGTCGATTGCCTTTTTCACCGTAGATGCTGCCGTTGATTGAGGACAATATCATTTGCGAAATATAGATATCTTTCCTGAAGATTATTCTATTTTATTTTATCTCTGATCCGGAGTTTGTGGTCGATATCGTGAGTCCTCCGCGGGAGAGCATTTTACTCCTTAAATAAACAGCAAAGTTATGAAGACTATGATGTTATTCATTATGATATTAATGCCAATATAAATCCGCTGTATTTATATAAATGCGGCGACTAAAGGAATTTGGTTTTATCACAAAGCGAAATTTTTTATATCCTAAAAGACAGACGTTTATACCACAAAAGAGAGTCTTTATATTACTTAGCACAAACTGAGTCATTATTACCGATCTTGACAAAGGATTTAATTAATCCTATACCTAATTTGTCGTCTTAAATATTAGAATTTGGACACTTTTACAGAATTAAGAAAATTTTTTCACGATGAATTTGAACGGTAGACGGAATGTGTACCATCATCAGATAACCAAGCACGAGATGGTTTTATACGCACTATTATTCATCTTATTAAACAATTCAAAACAAAACAACACTCTCCATATAGTAGTGATCATGTGATATTATTCATCTTGTTATTGTAACAAGTCAGAATCCTATTGAGAAATTTAGTTTACCTCATTAGTAGAACTTCACTTCTAAAGAGCATAATATTTTAAACAGTTGTTTTAAGTTTTGAAATATATTCTTGTTTTATTTATTAAAAAATGTGTTTATAGTCAAGCCTTGTTAACCGAGAGATCAGCGCAGTCGCCTTGCTTGCTTCCTGGCCGATGCTGTGATATTTGGGGGGGAAATGTGTTTATAGGTACTTGTACTATTATTGTTTTTTATTTAATAAAAAATTAGAATTTTAATTCATGTATTGTGTGTATTTACAATTTGTAACTGATTTTACACTCTTTTAAACCTATTTATAAACTTAAGATATCTCTGACACACACAAGCTACCACGCACCCATACAAAGAACGTGCTATTTTAATTAACAAACTAATTAGTCTCATACTTGAAAGTAAATGTTTACTTTGTTGCGTTGCAATCATAAAACTTATTTCAGTAGTCCATAATTCACAAATCTGTCCAACCAAGTATTATTAGTAAATGCATGTAATTAGTTATTGCTTTTTTGCAGAAAATGGAAGAAAATCAAACTTTAAACTCTTATCTACTGCCAGTCGATTAGGTTAGGTGATTATTGTTTTTGTTTAACATTTCGTCCTAGATAAATTTTTGGTAACGCAAATTTCACGCTGATTAATTATTTAAATCGTTATATTTACTTCAAGCACAACCATATACACGATTTCGCCAGAATTAATTATTGTTGCATATTTTTGTATAGATCAGTATTTTTCCAACTTTTTAGTATGAAGCCCCCCTGAAAAACAATATATTTTCATTCTCAATGAACTAACATTGTATTTAAAACCATGGATCATGATTTCTTTATAGTAGAAATGGTTTGTAATGTGATGGAAAATAGTAATAAAAGTAGAAAGGATAGTGAAAGACGTGGATGGAGAATGAGTGATAAAAATAGGTAATATGATGGAAAATAGTAATAGAAGTAGAAAGGATAGTGCAAGATGTGGATGGAGAATAAATGATAAAAATAGGTAATATGATGGAAAATTATAATAGAAGTAGATAGCATAGTGAAAGATGCAGATGGAGAATGAATGATAAGAATAGATAATATGATGGAAAATAGTAATAGAAGTAGAAAGGATAGTGAAAGATGTGGATGGAAAATGAATGATAAGAATAGGTAATATGATGGAAAGGAGTAATAGATGTAGAAAGGATAGTGAAAGATGTGGATGGAGAATGAATGATAGGAATAGGTAATATGATGGAAAATAGTAATAGAAGTAGAAAGGATAGTGAAAGATGTGGATGGAGAATAAATGAAAAGAATAAGTTAGAAGAGTATAAAAAAAGTAAAAGAAATCATGGAGGAGTTTGTTGGAAATGAATCAAAGGACTGGTATGGTAAAGTAGAAAAAGTGCCAAATAGGATTTTAAGTGAGAGTATTCAGAAGAAATTTAAATAATAGAAAAGTGAGAATTAGTAAAAGTGAAGGGGGAAAGAATGCAGAGAATACAAATGTGCTATTAAAAACAAAGTGAAAAAAATGTTAAAGTTAAATGAGAAAAGTATTTACAAAAAGAAAGGTGGCTAAATAGAATATTATGTAGAGAGAATAAAATTAACTAGTAAATTGTTGGAGGGATGTAGGGGAGAAAGAAATAGTATTACTAGATAATTAGATAATAGAGTGCAGCTATAGAGTAGAATTAGAGGCAATCTTAAATAAGTTAGATGTGAAAGACAGAATGATAACAAACATAATTGCACATAGTAAAAGAAATATTAGATTTACAGAAAATGATGAGGCATGGAAATAATTGAAAAGTGGAAAGGGAAAAGGTTTTGACCCATTGGCAGCAGAGATGTTAAGGAATTTAGGAAATAAAGCTAAATTAAATCTATTATGTTTTAATAAGATGGCACAGAAGAGAGAATTTCCAGATAGCTGGAATAATACAAGAATAAGGCTACTATTTAAAGAAAAGTATAAGGATCACAGAAAGTTAAACAATTATAGACTGATAATGTCAGTGTTATATAAAGTTTTGCATATATGATGGTGGGAAGGATTGCAAAATGGATGGAAAAAATAATATAGTGAGAGAGATGGAAGGAGGTTTACCATTGGTAAAAGCTTTTAGGAGATAGTTTATTTGTAGTTGCACAACTTATATATAAGAGTAGGAATATAGGTAGATGATTATATATGTTTTTGTAGATATAGGAAAGGCATATGATAGAGTAAATAGAATAGATTATGGGTAAGGTTAGTAAATTTGGGAATGAATGGAGTTTAGTGGACTTTATAAAGTAGTTGTATGAAAATAATTACTATAGATATCAATTAGTAAATATAGAATCAGTTAAAGTAAAAAATGGGTTGGGAGTAAGACAATGATGCTTTATGTAACCTATTTTGTTTTTGTTATATTTGAGGCAAATGGAAAGAGCAAGAGAAATACTAGGAAGAGGGATAAAAATACCATTAATTGTCCCAAGAGAGTATATACATTATTATCAGGTCTTTTATTTGTGAATAATATCTACTTGTGCACAGACAGTAACAAAGATATGGAAGTTACACCAAAGACATGCGCAAGAGTGGGTAAAGAAATGGGGATTAAATTTAGTGAAAAAAATTAAAAGTACTGATGATTAATGTGGGAGAAGGAGAAGAGGAAGTACTTTTACTGGAGGATATAAAGCTAAATATGGTGAATAGGTATAAGTATTTATGAATTATCTGAAATAATCAGAGCAGTTTCTTGGATGAATAAGAGTAAAAATTGATAAATGAACTCAAAAAAGGGACTGATAAAGAAATTAACAGTGTTTTCATATAATAAAGATGATGTAGCTAGAATAGTATGGAAGGGGGTGGCAGTAACATAACAATGTGCTATGTGTTAGTAAAAGGGTGTTAGATTATTTAGAAAAAGTACAAAGAGAAGTTGGAGGAAATGCATAAAAGATGCAAATGTGTGAATGGCAAAGGAAGAAATTCAAAAAGAACTGGAATGGTCAAGTTTTATATGAGAGATGCAAAAAGCAAAATAAAAATTATTGGTAGATTACAATTTATACATAATAAGAGGATAGCAAAATAATATTTTATAGGATTATGAGTAAAGGATGGGCATCAAGATGGTTGAGAAAGGTAGTATAGTATGCAGAAGATTCAGATAAAGAATTTGTCATTATACTTATACAAAAGGTGAGATGATTGGTATCATGAGAATTGTTAGTGGCAACGAATGAGATAGAAGAATAAGATGCATTAATAAAAGATAGGAGGTGGGGAGATGAAGAACTAGTATGGAGAGTTAAAAAGAGTTTATATATATATATATATATATATATTGTAACAGTCAAGTTTGTACATTCGCGTAACAGAATTCAGAATCCAAGCAAAAGAGACCGAAGCTGACCAGACTAGGACTGTGACATCCCGAGTCCGACCCCACTTCAACTCGTAAGCCAGGATTCCAAGACTCAAGACCCTACGAATGACCACCTTGAAATTACACGTAGTATACCTCTTTCCACACGGCCGACATAGGTCACGGAGAAGCAATGAGACTCATATAATTAAAAGAAAGGTTCTTAATTGACTAAAATAGCACTAATTTAATTTAACTTAATGCATAGTTTTCACATATATAGACTATAAATAGTAATTAGAATTGGATTGAATTAGATCAATAACGAAACAGAGAACGAAATACATTAAATTAATTATATATTTATTTACAATTGGCATGAAATTGATCAGTTTTACACATTTCAGCTTCGAATGTACAAACATTGGGTGGATAAGAGAACACATTCTCTTTTTATATACAATTCAAAATAGCTGTATATAAATAATTTTTATACAATTCAAAATAGCTTTATATAAATACTTTCATTTAATTTTCATAAATGGGTTTAACATGTGCCCATCTTATGAGTTGCTTTTCAATTAATACATAATTAATCACTACGTTATGTCTATAAATCTCGATGAGCCAAATCCTATTACATTTGTGGCTGGAAGATACATAATTATATCGAACTTTGATCATGAATTTATTTACTAAAATACCCATATATAATTTAATAACGAGCGCATAAACCAGCTCAAGTAATGATCGATCGAACATGGCTTTCGAGAGAAAATTTCAGAATGCTGAAAGCATTATATAAAGGTGGGAGAGTTGGCTGCATAAGATTTTACCAATGCGCTATGGCACAGGTAAACAATAATAGGAAAAGTCGCTCTGCGGATGGATGAAATAACTTCAGGGTTCTTGCGACAAATGCCGGTACCCTGTAACCGATCACAATGCTGCGTGAAAAGGAACATTTGTGTTCAGGAATGGCGGGGGTCTTACGTGCTAACCTGGCCTTGGCTCAGGCTTCGCTACTGCTCTACCCTATAAGAGAAGATGTGCTGGCAATGCCGTGGCTCCATCTTAAGATACGTATATTACGTATAGCAGCAAAACGAGAATACTTTTATAAAATACTATCACATCTGCCAAGCAAAGAATAGTATATTTCATACTATGAAATACGAGTTAATAGCATATTAGCTCTATCAAATTGGGACCAACTCTTTTGTAGCCTGGTAATAAATGTCTATGCTACAAAAGAGGATATTACTACATCTGTACTTTGACATGTTCGATCTATTAAGTTACTTATAGATAATAAATATTTAAGGAGGAAAAGTATATTTCTATGGACTTAAGAATTTAAATGTCAAATATACTTATATGATCAAGGCTAAATTTAATTCTAAATAAACTTATAAGGTTAAGTTTTAAAATGGTTGATTATAAAAGAGCCACATTTCACATATTAAATCATTTAAATAATAAAAAAATAGGATTTCGAAACAGCGCAGAAAGTTGAAGCTATAAACAAATTACGCGAAGATTTTCAAAAAATATCTTCTTAAAACATACATGAAATTAAGTGCTCACTGTTTCGAAATATTGGCATATAAAATATAATAAGCATTTAAAATAAAATAAGCAGAGAAATATAGACACAACCGCAGTGATATAACTTTAAATTAGACACTTATAATGTACTTTAAATGAAAGGAAAATATAAATAAGTCAGATTCTTTAAACTTTAACACATTAAATTTTGATAGCAAGTGACATATTTAAAATATTAAATGGATTTTAAGTTTTGATTACATTTTAGCTTTATCATTATTTTAAAAAGAAAGTTAGCTAACTTATATAGATATATTTACATAAAGAATTACACAGAGCTCTGCGGTTTGAAAAATAAAATGGTACCGGTATTATTAATCTGGACTGCAAGTTCTTGGCTGTAGTTTTACTGGGCGGCTGGTGGCATCATCTTTCCCATTATGTTAGGCTCGTCTCTTCTATCGGCATGATGGTGGTTTAGGCATTTCGATGAGAGAAACCCCATTCTCCCACGGAGTAACAGCAACAAGATGCCCGCTTTTAGCCGGACATGTTAAACTTTAACAATTGTGAAGACTGGCTACAACTCTCACTAACAATATGGCTGTACTCTTGTTAAAAAATACAGAGTATTTATATGTTTTCCTTATCGGAATCTCCCACCTCAAGACTCACTAAACTCAGGAATTTAATTAAATATTTTTCAATTTATAATCCAGATCTTAGATAACTTATGTTAGAAACATTCCATAAGCTATTATTATAATTAAGATTTTTCGTTGCAAACAATTGTCCAATTTAGATTTTAAAATAACTTATATCTTATCTAAGGGGATTTTAATTAGTAAATTTTGAACTAGTTTTACTTTCTACGAATTCCAGGCGTGGTCGTTAATGACACTTGTCTTCAATCAAAAATCTTTTAATTGCTTGACCAGCTTTTATTTTTAATCTTACATATAATAGAAACTCTTTCTATTTAAAAACAACTTTTTAACATTTTTTTAAAACGAAAACATTTTTAACATATTTATTAAAATAATTTACAAACATATTTTGATATAGCTTTTAAATATACTTTTGAGAAACTTTTCCCTGAAATATATTTAAAACAAGAAATCTTTTAACAATTTTTAAAGAAACATTTACTAGTATTTTTAGATAATGGCTTTTACATATTTTAAATCATGTCTTTCTTCTATATAGCACAGATTATATATCCACATACGAAATTACAATATTAAACAACAAAATTAATAATTTACTCTTAACTTAAATAATATAATAACCATTTTTAGAAATCTTAAATAACTTTAGTATGCTATAATTTTACTAATCCTATCTAATTATAGCATTCATTCGCACGTAAATATATAATACTGTTTATACAGACATGAACGAATTTTATATTTATTAACATTTAAATAGGTTCGAACTTAGCACAGATGAGAGTGTCATTAGGTTTGATGGTGAAACGGAAAGGGATTGGAGATTTCCGTTTCAATATATATATATATAAGTAAACAGAATATTGAGTGTGCATTAATTTATGATAGTAGCAAGGAAAATAGTTTACTGTTTAAAGCCTGTACAGGATTGTTAGCAACAAGGGAATATACACATAAATGAAGAAATGTGCATGATTTATTTTGCAAGTCATGTAATGAAGGCATGGAAAATATCAGACATCTGTTAAGGGAATGTAAATGCCTACAACCCAAAAGGCAAAAAATAATGAATTTGTGGGAAAATATAAACACCGTGAATATAAAGAAAGTGGGGTTTTTTTTTATGCCTGTGTTTGAGAAAACATAAAAGGTATTTAGATACAAAGGCCATAGTGTGGACAAAGATAATGTGAAAATCAGATCAAACAGGATAGAGAAGAATATGGGAAAAATGTAGGGGGAGAATGGAATGGGAAGATAAAGTGATTAACAGGTTTTTCTGGGTATAGTGGTTGAGACATTCCTGACTCTAAATAAAGAGAGGTCACAGTGCATCTCATTGTTGCACAACATCTAAGGTCTAATCTTTTGTTCTATAACCAAAAATACTCAGAAATCATTCATTTCCATTTTGGCCTAGTTTTCAGTTTTTTAAATAAAAAAATGACTTTTTGCTTGCTTATAGAAATATTTTTAATTATTTTTACACACTAATTGATTGATTATTATTTAAAACAAAAAATACTTTAGTAGACTTATAATTTATTCATTTATCTTTTATTTTTAAAACTAGAAGATAATAAATTTGATTGGAGTGTTAAAAGAAGCATTTTGTGTATGATATTATATCAGAATTGACATGATATTAAAATGTTTTCACAATTATAACAAATGTTCTTTCACACTTAAAAAAATTTAATAAAAAAAATTTGCTCATTTTCAAAGAGTCTTCACATAAACATTGGTGCTAATATTAGTGGTCCCTGGTTTATATTTACAGGTGAGTGCATAACTATTTAAAAATACCAAATGTGATTTTTTACAATATTATTGATAGGGAGCTCAAATTATTAACTTTTAGTACAACATACAGATATTATATGAAACTGAAAGGTTGAGCTTTTTCAAAAACTTTTACCAGGTGGCGCAATAGTAACTGTCAAAATTTGAAACAGTTAATGCTTCATAAAACTGATTATGTTTCAGGCTTATTTGAATTAATATAAAATACATATTCACTTTAATAGGACTCATATTAAATGTCTAGTTTTAATTAAATTTGATTTATTGCATTAAATTTTGTGATTTAGAAATCGGATCATAATTAACTATTTAGTGAAAAATGGAGCCATATTAAGTTCTATGATTATGTATTAAATTGATAAAGAAATTAACAGTAAACAAATAAAAACTTTTATTATGTTAACTATAAGGCTATCAGCTGAAAATAAAACAAACATTTTCAATCCAAGCTAATTTGATTGTAACAGTTATACAAATCTGAATACAATTCAGTATATGTTTAGATACCTTTGCTTTTTTAATAAGTATAGTCACCTTATTTTGGGACAAATGTTACTAGTAACTATTAAACATCACATGACCATCGTTTCTTATGTGTACACAAGCTTTTAGAGGATCACATTTTTTTCTATACAACACTACTACCCAGTCCAAACTATAGTGATCAATAAAACAGTAGCAATTTTCTCTGTACAATAGTGGCATCTCGTGCAGTTTTTTGTAATCAATAGATGCTAACATTTATTGATTACTATATTTTACACTAGGAGGCATTATTGTATGAAGAAATTTGCTACTGTTTTTAAATCAAATATTATTGATGCTATAGTTGTACAATATCTCTTATTTTCATCAATTTCATTTTACCCATTCTGACATTGTCATAAAAAGCCAGATAAATATTTATTATAACACTAAACAGTTAGTGTTCAGAATAAAGGCCTATTTAAAGAAATGAAGGTTATTACGATCATTTTAGCTAGAACATTTTATTTTTAATTTATTAAATGCAAACATAATGCCATATATATATATATAAATCCACCCAAATAAACAAGCAACGATAATGCATATACAAAACAATATTTTTTTTTATAATTCATGTAATAAATAAGCATTTTAGATAGTTTACAGTTTTTCTGTTGGATAAGGTAATACTTTCACATTCATCAAATCTTGCCATTTATTTTTTTTTAAATGTTTTAGTTTTGTGTTTTAATAACTAACTTTTTTATTAATTATCAGCAAATATTAAAAAAGCATAAATCACCTGATTATTGGATTTATCCCTTTCTCCAAGACAAATGCCATTAGATTTTATTATTTCTAGGAAGTCATTTGAATTCTGACAGTTTCTATTGTTACACCTGGTGGAAGATTTTAAACAGTCTCAATGTTTCATTTCTGTACAAAATCTTTATTTCATACTAAAACTCAATGAATCCGACTTGATTTCTTTTCAATTTAATTTCATAAATGAATAATACTCTAAAAAAATCATATTTGAACTTTATTAATGTTTAAAAACTCAATTGTATATAAAAATGATGATTGTAAACATCATCAACAATGTTAATGTGAACTTTCTTTCACAAAATCAAAGAATTATTTTTTATTTAAAATTTTTTAAAAATGCAAGATTCTGCATTAACATTAGATATTCGCTTTATAATAATTAAATTATTTGAAAAAATTTTAACACCATTTAAATTTTGACAAAGAATGGTGTTATGCAATGGAATTTTTATAAAGCAGGACCAAACCTATGCTGTAATTTCCATTACAGTCAAACTTATTAACTTCTATTTTTGGCAACTAGACAATTAAGTCTTCCTTCGAGTTTATTAAAAAAATTAAGAACACATTAATAGATCAAGATTTTGAAATTGCAGCCATGAATGTGACAGAATTATATGGATCGATTAACAGAAAGTGATCGATCAACATCATTCACAAAGAATTAATAAGAAATTATTGTCCAGCTGAATGTATGAACTTTATTCTAGTCTTCCTTAATTGGTTAGTCAATCACATTTTTACAACTTTTGAGGGTAAATGTTATGATATGAAAGAAAATTGGTCAATGTACCTTCCCTTAAGCGAGATAATTTCTGGCATATTCTCTAAATACCAAGTTAACACTCCTGGGTTAATATACTCACATTATGTTGATGATGTGTTCATTGCAGCTCCAAGAGATATAATAAAAAAAAATTCATAATGAATTACAGCAGCAAACTAAATTAATCGTGAACGCCATCTGGGAGAACAAATGCAGAAACTAAAATATTTAGATTTGCTAGTTCATAGAAAACGCAGAGCTCTGCGTTATCACATGATTATCAAACCTCTTGACATCAGAGGACTCACCCACCCTAACTCCAATTCACCTACATCGCATAAATTCACAGGTCTAAATGCATTTCTGTTTAGGAATCAGAATTTATGTAAATTCAGCCTGATAGAAAGGCTAATATTGCAAGCTACATAGAGATTTATTAAGTGGTGGCTTCAGCTACAGATTAATTACTAAAAAATTGATCAATTATATAAAAAATCAATAGTTAAGAACACTAATAATGATAAGCCTCAAATCACTCTCCCTTACATCACCAAAGTATCTAAACATCTTATAAAAACTTTAGTTAATGAATTTAAAGTTGATTTCCACACATACCATTAATATTAACACAGTCATTAACAATGTGAAGGACAGAATTGATCTGTCTCAACCCCTCAAGTTTAATATAGCATATCATGCTTTTAGGCTGGATGCAGCACCACATAATATGGGGAGACCAAAGTCATGGTCTATAATAAAGCTACTTAGCACATGTATACTTACACAAAAGCAAAAAAAAATGATAATATCTCAATGTTTTTTGAATATGAGAAGTAGGATGGTCATATGCTTGAACCCTCTAATCCAAAATAGTGTGCACTGAGGCTAATGATTGTAAGAGAAAGGTAAAAGAAATGTATTTTATCGTCTACAGTAACAATGTGAACAATAGATGTGACACATGATTTGCCATCTTCAGAAAAAAGATGTGCTAATTTACATACATTACAATTTACCAATATCACAACAATGATTTAAAATCTGTTTTGGCACTAGGCCTACATTAATATATTTTGATTGTTTTCTTACCATTAACTTAACAGCTTCTTCATGCAGCCTGTTAAAGTGCTTGTATGTCACTGAGCACTAACTTCCATTTAAAACATTAATCACAAATAAATTAAATTAAATTGAATTTGTATTGTTTTTGTTTGATATGCAAAAATAATTAGAAATATTTAATAAATAAGCAAAAAGTCATTTTTTGTTTTAAAGTTTGAGTGAAAAAGACACAAAACATTGGTGGTCAAGAGGTCAGTGATAGCTGCTTTACAAGCAGTTGTCAAAGGTTAGTGGGTTAGCTTCCTGGCTGGTGCTATGACACATGAGAAAAATAAACTCTTAAGAGGAACTTTTTCTTTGAGAACAATAAAGAAATGATTATTAATATTTACCAACATCTGTAAGATACTGACCTGCTCTGATTTTATTTCAATTAAAAAATTAATAGAAACAGTTACAGCAAAATCTACATTATAAAAAATCTTATATTAATATAATCTAAAGTAGTGAAAGGAGGGGAACACCCATTGATTTTCATTGAAGATGAGAACCATTTCATTAACACAAATAAAACTTCATACTTTGTTTCAGTAAATTTATTTTTTATATTTCTGCACATTTGTCTAATACCAGCTTCATAATCTTTACATTATTTGCAAAGTATAAATATTCTATTCTTAACCTGAAAACCTGAGTTCAAGCCCCATTTTAGATTTAGCAAATTTTCAAAAATACACAGTCATTCAAATACAAATCTGTAATTATATCAGTAAAATGGAAAATATTTAAAAATTAAACTAATATGTTTATGGAACTTAAAGATAACTTATTAGCAAATATTACCTTAAAAATTACTTTAATAAAAATTAATATTCATTTAAATTAATTAGTAATATTTGTGTGATTATAAAAAAGCTTTGAGTTAAAAAATGAGACATTTGAATACAATATTGTGCTATGAAAAAAGTTATGAATTTTTTTTACAACATAAAAGTGATGATAAAAAGAGAAATGTTTAAAAACTTGTTTAATCTATTAGTAAATACTTGTACTGCTTAAAAAATTAAATTATTAAAAAACACATCTCAATTTATTAGTTACTTATATTTACTTGAAATTTTGCATTTCATTCAATTTTACAGATTATATATTTTCATTTTTCTTTTTGTCCATAGATGAAAGTAGTAGTTTAAAAAAACATTTATAAAGAGAAGTCAGATTTAAAATTGCAGTATTGTAAAAAAAAAAAAATGGATGGGATGTAGGAAATAAATAAAGGGTATCTGGTTTGGATATAGGTATGGATGTAGAGGGGGAATGAATCTGTAAAATTAATGGTAAGCCAGTTACTTGCAAATATAATGGAGAAACAAGAGTCAAAAGAATTTATAAAAGTTTAGTTAGAAAAAAAGAAATTGTTACAAGTGGATATTTAAACATGCAAGGTGGGAGGAGTCAAGAGAGGTGGCTAGAATTATACAAAGTATTTAAAAATTAAGCGCTTGAGATATAGTTGTAGTAAAAATACATCTAAGAGAAGAAGAAGAACCTATACTGGAATACCTCATATGGCAATCTATAAATAGAAAAGAAAAAGAAAAAAGATGTTGTGGTACAGGAGTTATGTCAAAAAAAATTTGATACTGTTGCGTCAAGAAGTATTGTGGATTGAGATATGGGTAGGAAGATAAGCATGGAAGGTGGATATAGTGTATATAGCCACTGGAGATAGTCAAACTATAATGGAGTGGAACAATAGCATATATGAATGCCTAGTTAAGGATATAGAGTTTAAAAAAAAAGGAAGAAAATAATAATTATAGGGGATATGAATAGACCTATTGAAGAAATTGATGACACAGGTAAAAAGAATGAACAGCTTTTGAAGATTTTTTTGTCAGATAGTGAATTTGGGCATTGGAAATTTGTCAAATATTTATGAGAGATAATACACATGGTCTAGAAATAATATATTGCACACAATGGACTACATATTTGTACAGAAAGAGGGAATGAATAAAGTATGGTAAATTAAAGTATTTGATAATGAAGAGAGAATATGTAATAGAGATTATGATTTCTTATAACTTACATGTAATGCATTATTTATTGTGTATATTTCTTTTAGGATTTCTTTTTTTGCTCTATTATTAGAATCGTCATTCCATTGTAAAATCTACGAATTATTAACGGTAATGGTATGAAACTCAATTACAAATAGTCTATGAAATGACCAAAGACTAAAACTATTTACCGCATAAAACAAAAAAGAAAGCTGTTGAATATATATGTATAATCTAAGAGAAATCGTTTTAAAGAAATTTGAACCACTGTCTATTTTTAATTAAAACTATTAGTTGATATAATATCTTGACGTCCAAATAATTTTTTTTCTGTCAAAGCAAACATATATATTTTTTAATTATACTTAATTATTAATAATATATTAAAAAACTATAAAAGTAATGTTTTATTTAAGACTATAAAAATATAGAATAAATAAAATTGTAATTATTTTATTAAATATTAAAAAGATATATTATGACGTCATAGCTATTTTCTTAGCTCAACAGAAAGCTGTCATTTTAGTGAGTTCTCTTATAGCTTTTAAGATGGTCATGTGTATTATCTGTTGTTGTTTTCTGGTTGCGGGGTTTGTGGCGCTTGTTGTGATTGTCGATTGCCTTTTTCACCGTTGATGCCGCCGTTGATTGAGGACAATATCATTTGCGAAAGATAGATATCTTTCCTGAAGATTATTTTATTTTATTTTATCTCTGATCCGGAGTTTGTGGTCGATATCGTGGACCCTCCGCTTGAGAGCATTTTACTCCTTAAGTAAACAGCAAAGTTATGAAGACTATGATGTTATTATGATATTAATGCCAATATAAGTCCGCTGAATTTATATAAATGCGGCGACTAAAGGAATTTGGTTTTATCACAAAGAGAGATTTTTTATATCCTAAAAGAGAGACTTTTATACCACAAAATAAAGACTTTATATTACTTATCATAAACTGAGTCGTTATTACCGATCTTGACAAAACATTTAATTAACCCTATACCTAATTTGTCGTCTTAAATATCAGAATTTGGACACTTCTACAGAATTAAGAAACTTTTTTTCACGATGAATTTGAACGGTAGACGGAATGTGTACCATCACCACATAACCAAGCACGAGATGGTTTTAGACGCACTATTATTCATCTTGTTATTGGAAGAAGTCAAAATCCTATTGAGAACTTTAGTTTACATCATTAGTAGAACTTCACTTCTAAAGAGTATAATATTTTAAACAGTTGTTTTAAGTTTTGAAATCTATTCTTGTTTTTTTTATTAAAAAATGTGTTGATAGTCAAGCCTTGTTAGCCGAGAGATCAGCGCAGTCGCCTTGCTTGCCTCCTGGCCGACGGTGTGATATTTTTTTTTGGGGGGGGATGTGTTTATATTTACTTGTACTATTATTGTTTTTTATTTAATAAAAATTTTTAATTTTAATTCATGTATTGTGTGTATTTACAATTTATAACTCATTTTAAACTCTTTTAAACCTATTTATAAACTTATCAACATATCTCACACACACAAGCTACCACGCACCCATACAAAGAACGTGCTATTTTAATTAACAAACTAATATGTCTCATACTTGAAAGTAAATGTTTACTTTGTTGCGTTGCAATCATAAAACTTATTTCAGTAGTCCATAGTCCACAAATCTATCCAATCACTTATTATTAGTAAATGTATGTAATTAATTACTGCTTTTTTGCAGAAAAATGAAGAAAATCAACCTTTAAACTCTTACCTACTGCCAGTCGATTAGTTTAGGTGATTATTGTTTTTGTTTAACATTTCGTCCTAGATAAATCTTTGGTAAGGTGAATCTCACGCAGATTAATTATTGAAATCGTTATATTTACTTCAAACACAACCATATACACGATTTCGCCAGAATTAACTATTTTTGCATATTTTTGTATAGATCAGTACTTTTCAAACTTTTTAATATGAGAGCCCCCTGAAAAACAATATATTTTCATTCCCAATTTAATAACAATGTATTTAAAACCGTGGATCATGATTTTTTTTATAGTAGAAATGATTTGTAATGTGATGGAAAATAGTAACAAAAGTAGAAAGGATAGTGAAAGATGTGGATGGAGAATAAATGATAAGAATAGGTAATATGATGGAAAGGAGTAATAGAAGTAGAAAGGTTAGTGAAAGATGTGGATGGAGTATTAGATTTACAGAAAATGATGAGGCAGGGAAGAAATTGAAAAGTGGAAAGGCAAGAGGTTTAGATGGATGGCAGCAGAGATGTCGAGGAATTTAAGAAATAGGGCAAAAGTGAGAATTAGTAAAAGTGTAAAAGAGAGGGGAGAAAGCATGCAGAGATTACATTTGTGCTCTCAAAAACAAACAAAGTATGAAAAAGATGTTAATGTTAAATCGAAAAAGTATTTAAAAGAAGAGGTTGGCTAAATAGAATATTATATACAGAGAATAAAATTAACTAGTAAATTGTTGGAGGATATTAATAAAAGTGAAAGAGGTAGGGGTAAAAAATTTTGCAATATTAAAAGGGATGTAGGCGAGAGAGAAACAGTATTACTAGATAATGAGAAAGTAGAGTGTAGCTATAGAAAAGAATTAGAGGCAATCTTAAATAATTATGTAATGGATATAGAAAACATCTTACATGTGAAGAACAGAGTGATAATAAACACAATAGCACACAGTAAGGGAAATATAAGATTTACAGAAAATGATGAGGCATGGACAAAATTAAAAAGTGGAAAGGCAAGAGGTTTACATATATGGGCAGCAGAGATGTTGAGGAATTTAGAAAATAGGGCAAAATTAAATCTATTATCATGTTTTAATAAGATCGCACAGATAGCTGGAATAATACAAGAAGAATAAGGCTACTATTTAAAGAAACGTATAAGGATCACAGAAAGTTAAACAATTACGACTGATAATGTCAGTGTTATATAAAGTTTTTGCATATATGATGGCAGGAAGGATTGCAAAATGGATGGAAAAAAATAATAATATAGTGGGAGAAATGTTTATTTGCAGTTACACAACTTATATATATGAGAGGAATACAGGTAGATGGTTATATATGTTTTTATGGATATAGAGAATACAAAAGATTATGGGTAAGTTTAGTACATTTGGGAATGAATAGAGTTTTAGTGGATCTTATAAAGTAGTTGTATGAAAATAATTACTATAGATATCAATTAGGAAATATAGAATCAGTTAAAGTAAAAAATGGGGTGGGAGTAAGACAAGGATGCTTTCTGTAACCTATTTTATTTGTTATATTTGAGAGAAATGGAGAGAGCAATAGAAAGACTAGGAAGAGGGAGAAAAATACCATTAATAGGTGGCAAGGGCATATATACATTATTATTGAATCTTTTATTTGTGAATACTATCTTCTTGTGCACAGAAAGTAAGAAAGACATGGAAGTTACACTGAAGACATGCGCAAAGGTGGATACAGAAATGGGGATTAAATTTAGTGAACAAAATCAAAAGTAATGATGATAAATGTAGTGGATAGAGAAGAGGAAAGATTTTTATTGGAGAATATAAAGTTAAATATGGTGAATAGGTATAACTATTTAGGAATTATCTTAAATAATCAGAGCAGTTGCTTGTATGAATAAGAAAAAAAAAAGATAAATGGAGCAAAGAAAGAGACAGTGTTTTCATATAATAAATATGATGTAGCTAGAATTGTATGGAAGGGGGTCACAGTAGCATAACAATGTGTTATGTGTTAGTAAAAGTGTGTTAGATTATTTAGAAAAAATACAAAGAGAAGTTGGAAGAGGTGCATAAAAATGCAAATGTGTGAATGGCAAGGGAAGAAATTGAAGGAGAAATGGAATGGTCAAGTTTTATATGAGAGATTCAAGAAGCAAAATAAAAATTATTGGTAGATTGCAATTTATAGATAATAAGAGAATAGCCAAAATAATATTTAATTGGGTTATGATTAAAGGACAGGCAACAAGATAGGTAAGAAAGGTAGTATAGTATGCAGAAGATTCGGATAAAAAATTTATGTCAGTGTACTTATACAAAAAGTGAGATGATTGGTATTAGGAGAATTGTTAGTGGCAAGGAATGAGATAGAAGAATAAGATGCATTAATAAAAAATAGGGAGTTGGGGAGATGATAAACTAATATGGAGAGGTTTAAAAAGAGTTTAAATATATATAGAAGTAAACAGAATATTGAGGGTGCGTAAATTTATGATAGTAGCAAGGAAAAGTTTACTGTTTAAAGCTTGAACAGGATCGTTAGCAATAAGGATATACACATAAATGAAGAAATGTGGGTGATTTATTTTGCAAGTCATATAATGAAGGCATGGAAAATATTAGGCATCTGTTAATGGAATGTAAATGCCTACAAGCCAAAAGGGAAAAAAATAATGATTTTGTGGGAAAATAAATATAAACACAGTGATTATACTGAAAGTGGGTTTTTGGTTTTTATGCCTGGGTTTGAGAAAAGATAAGGGAAATTTAGATATAAAAGTCATAGTGTGGACAAAGAAAATGTTGTGGAAATCAGATGGAACTGTATAGAGGAGAATATGGGAAAAAATGTAGGGGGAATGGAAAGGAAAGTAAGGTAGCTAACAGATTTCTCTGGGCATAGCAGCTGAGATTCCTGACTCCGAAAAAGGATAAGTCACTGTGCATCATATCACATCATTAAAACTCAAACAGAATGAGAATTTTGACAGATATTTTTAATATTACATTATTAGGGGAAAATGTTTTTATTTTTTGTCAAATTTATTATTTTAATTAATGTGACACATAATATAATTGTAAAAGTGACACATTATATATACAATATTAAATATGGGTTTTTTGATGTATCATGACTAATATAATAAAAATTCACATAAACAAAATATACCACTTTGTGATTTTTGTGTTTATATTTTGAAGCTAATAGCTTAAACATTAGAATTGCAAACATTTTAGTTTTATGTCTTGCACTGAGGTTTGAGAATAAATAATGAATATCTTGTCATAAGATTTTAACAATTCAACATTTTCATAAAGAAAAACTATATTCTGGTCATATTTTCACACTGAAATAGTTCTATAACAATAGACTAACATTGAAATTGTTACCAATTTTTATTTTAAAACAATAGCAAACTCTCCAGGTAGTAGTGTCCCCCAGGTGCAAGAAAGGCTTGTGCATAAAATTCCTATCTAGTGCCTATTCATCCAATATCCTGAGACTTGTTTCTGGCTTATGGCTTTCATCAGTGAGAAGTCTCAGATCTGAGAACATTGCATTTAAATATTAGGATCTAATGCAACTCTCCAGCAGTCATCTTTTATCTATTTACTAATCTGTACATATTAAAGAAGTAGCACTAGGTAGGGATTTTATGCACAAACCTTCTTCCATTCCTTGACTACTAAGGCTTGCACTACTATATGGTCAGTTTGTTACTGTATTAACAGCTTGCATAAACGTAGGAAATGGTGATATTGTGACATTTAGTTTTCTTTTTGAAAATAAACTTTTAGGGTATGAACAGTAATGTTTTGATTTTGACTGTCAAACAAAATTATGAATAATTATATATATATATATATTATGAATAATTATATATATATATAGATTATGAATAGGTTAAGCTTCTTCATAAAAAGTGCATTATGGAGATGATATAGATTTTTTATGTTATAATGCTTGGGCATTAAAACTGGCATTATGTTTTTTTAATTTTTGCTTTTTTTAAAAACTGAACTTTTTAGCATAGTATCACAAATATTTTGATTTTCACTGTTATATAAATTACACAGTCATACAGCTTGTAGATAAATTCAACTTCATAAGAAAATGTTTTATTTTTGTCTGATTAAAATTCAGTAAAGCAAAATGGCACCCCTAACAAAATACCACATAATATAGTACTATATTAGATAGCTTGAAGGTTGAAAAATTTCAATACAATTTTACATTAAATGATTTCCTAACAGTGCTGTTTTTATATTTTAATTTGCATTTTTGTCCATAGATGTCAGAAAGTAATTCAATAATAAAAAAGCACTAAAACTCAAATACCAGCTTAAAAATTTGACAAATATTTTTTATATTATACTAACAGCAAAATGGTAAGTGTTTTTTTATTTCTATAGTTCTTTTTTTTTAATTTTAAAAATTTATTTTATTTAATTTTGCACATAATACAATTATCATATATATATATTGATGTATCCAAACCCTATGCAATAAAAATAATATTTTTTTGGCATTTTTCTAAATAAATCCAACTTTTCCCCACATGCTAAATTCATTTTTTTTAAAAAATACTTTATTAATTTAATAATTGGAAAGTAATATTTAATCATCATTTTTAAATTATTACTGATTCACTGCAGAATAATGATCTCTCCAAGTTTAATCTATTTTATCAAAACCTTAGCTTCTTTTTCTCTCTTTTCATTACACACTGGCAATCTTCCTCATTTCATTCATCGCAGATGATTTCTTTCTACATATTTTATAATCTCTTGGATCCAGTATTATACTTCACCAGTCATCTCATATTATCTCTTCTAGCAATATGGTCATTCCAATACCATTTCACTTTTTTAATTTTTTCAAATGTTTAATAATAAATATGCAAAATAATAATTTTATTTTGTTGTAAACTCTTTTAAGCTGAAGATAACATATAGAAAAAGATAATATTATGGTTTAATGATCAACTTCATTTGTTTAACAAATAGGCAATGGTTAAGGTCTCTGTACACTTATATTAAATATTTTCAACTTTTTAACCTGTTCCTCATCAAAAATTCTGCTTGGTCAAGTGAGTTAAAATCTAAACTTTTGATTGGTCAATTACAGAAACAGCAGTAAAAATATATTCATCTTTTAATATTATATTCATTTTAGTCTTGTCTGTAAAAAGAAAATTAATATTTTGTCAGAATATGAAAGTGAATGAAAGTTTTATAGCAGAGAACCTAAAAAAAATGTTTGTAACCTATAAGAAAATGTCACGTACATCATTGATTTTCTTTTTCAATTTACTTTTGAGTAAAAGTAAATAATTTTTACTAAAATCTTAACTATTTTTCTAAAATAATTTCATTTTCAACATATTTTATCTAAAATAATTTATAATATGTAAAAAAAAATACCAAAAATGTACTCTAAAACATTTTTTGAAAATTAAAACAAAGAAGTTGGAGCAGTGAAAATTGTTGACAAGCACTCTTTTTTACTCAATATGAGCAACAACCAATCAGAGCCTAGGAAAGTTTGCCTTCTCCCATTGTTAAAACTTTAAATTTAAATATTGTTGATATTTTACTTATAAAATAATTCTAGAGAGGGAAGCATCTTACAGTACTTTTTAAGCCTTAAAATGAGCATAAATTCACTACAATAATGTAAAAACTGCCAGTTTTAGAGCCATGTCATCAAGAGATAAAGATAACAGTTAACATGTTAAATCTGCCATAATAGGGTCCTGACTGAAGGCAACTATTATATTTTTCAAATTTCATTTGTATTGAACATGAATGTTTTGGTAGAGTTGCAAATTTTTGTTTCCTATATTGTTAATGGTTGAAAATTATTATTCGCATTCAATATGGACAAATTTTGCCTATTCTTCTTTTTAACTATTAAACTTTTTTATTGATATATGTGCTATGATATGTGTAATTTTTGTGAATAAAATATGTCTCAAAGTTTTTGTAAAATAAATGGATTCAAATTCATGCAAATTTGATTATTGATAATCTTCTGGTATATCATGTTATCTATAAAATATAAAATCCATGAGAATGTATGTATGTTTGTCCATACGGTTATCACATTTTCCATGCAAATGTTTATCTGTAAGGTTGACACATGTCAAATTCACAACCAACTTAAAAAAACCTATTATGTTTGTCCATAATGCTAACAAATTCACAGTTGAAAAATAAAAAATAGAAAACTTTAAATTTGTTTTTATAAATAAATAACTATACCTAACTAAAGCATAATTTATATTATGAGCATTTTATGCAAAGGGAAGTTGTTCCACCCTTTACCTTTAATAATCTGTAATTTTTATTATGAAGTATATTTTATGCGATGGAAGTAATTCTGCTATTAATAAATGTATTTTTATGAAGCAGATATCTGTAACACTGTCAAAAATAACGGCCTTTCAGACCAGGTATATTTCTCATATATATTTATATAATATTAAAATCTTTTGCCTAATTAACATTAAATCTTCAAAAAAAATTGTTAAAGCAACCAATTAAAAAAAACTTACAAAAAAGGATGACTTGTCCGGCTGGGTATATTTCTCACATTTATTTATATAATATTAAAATCTTTTGTTTAATTTACATTGAATCTTAAAAATAATTTGTTAATGCATCAAATTAAAAAAAAACTATGACCTTTTCATAGGCTGAATATAATTTGATCTACCAAATGAGTCATCATATAGCGCCTTCTATCGTAATGGAAATCCCAATTTTATCTCCGATCTTTTTATTTCCACATTCAGTTCTTTTAGAAACAAAATAAAATGACCTCTTGTGACTATTTACTTTTTTCTTATATGTATATTTAAAATCTTGTTTTCATATCTATTCTTTATTTCTCTAATGTTGTTATTTTTTTAGTGATAATATTATTTTGTCTCAATCTTTACTATTTTTGCAAGTAACAAATTCCATAACATATTAATTTTACTTTTAATTAAAATAAACCTGCACAAAGTCATTGTCCAACTCCTTAGCATATCTTCCTATTATTATTCTTATTCACCTTAATGTTTGTCCTTCCAGTTAAGTCTCAATTAAAAATATTTTAACATTATTCATAAGCTATAAATTATCAAAATATTTTCAATTTTCTTTGTGTGTCCCTTTATAAAACTTTAATCTATCCATTTTAAATGAATATATTTAATTTTTCTGACCACATATCTACATCTAAGACAATGTTTTCCACTTATCTTTGGATTCTATCTTCATTATAGATATCTTTTTAAGGTATTCTCATTGCCTTATTTTCATATAGTATATCATATCTTTTCAATATAATTATTTCTATATCAATCTATATAAAATAATATTAAATTTTTATCAACCCTTTTTTAATATTATTTCCCAATAACCACCCAAATATTTTTTTATTTTATTTTTAAAAATGATTCCTAAATAATTATTCATTTCTCTTCTCTCTTTTTTTATTTATCAGCCCTAAGAAAAAAAACACCTTTTTTCCCACTGGCATTTATTATCATTATTTTGGATTTTTTTATTACTAATCATCATATTCTTACCTATCTTTGAATAAGTGCCCAAAACTATTTCCATGTCCTCGTATTTTTTATATTCAAAATTATGTAAAAAGGCCCATTAAACCTTACAATCTCTTGACATTTTTGAATGATATTTTGCCATCTTCTCCTAAATCTTTATGGTCAACTCCATTTTTTAGAAATGTTACAAAAAATATGTCATCTTTGCCTTATCCAACTCTACCTGACTCTGTATTGGCTAATTGATAAGTGTAGTAATTATTTTATATGATTTCATAATCTTATCAACTAATATTACATTTCTTTTCATATAATTTATTCATATTCATTCTGTATATTTGTAAAAGTCATATATAGATGTTTGATTACTTTTTTACCCATTTCTACGAGCCATATGATTGTAAATAACTTATCATCTACATGCCAAACCCACTATGCTATTCTTGTCTGCTCATTTAATTATTTTTTTTAACTATTATATAAGCAAATACATATTACACAGTGTATTCCATTGAAATTATGCAACACATCTATACTTATTTACTTAACATTCTACGACCTTTATCCTTATCTTTACATAACAATTTTACTCTTGTATTTTTCTAACTATATGAAGCTTTTGTATTCTCTATTAAAATACTAAAACCCTCCAATAAAACTGATTTAGTACTAGTTCTTAAATTCATTAACATTTTTGCTACTCATCTATCTATATATCTCACTATTACATTTTCATTTTTTTTAAGTATCCAATAATTATCTGTACATTTAATAATATTTTAATTCTCATATGTTTATATGATTTCATTTTATATTTCATCTCATGATTTTTTTCTCATGTTAATTTTTTGATATATTCACTATATAATTGTTTAAAACCATCTGCACTTTCTATACAGCTCAATTCTCTTTCTTCATAGTCAAATAATACAAGTTCTCTTTACATTATATTCTTATTTTTTAGATCCATGTTTTTTTTGTGTGTGTCCTTGTTTGTTTGAATAATATCCTTCGATAATTTATTATATCTAGTCTGATTCTTTTTTTTATTTTTTAATTATTCAATTTAGCCGATTTTCTTTTATGTCATGTGATGATGTGATGTAGTTTCTCCTTAAACGAAGTCAAGAATCTCTCAGCAATTATGCCCAGAGAAACCTGTTAGCCACTTTATTTCTAACTTATCCTATATTCTGCTCCATCCCATTTCCACACCATAATCTTTGTCAACTCTATGGCCTTTATATCTAAATCCCCCTTATCTTTTCCCAAACCCAGCATAAAAATCAATAATCCACTTTCTGTATAATCACTTTTTTCATATTTATTCTTTTATAACTTCATTATATGTGCCATTTTTGTTTTCAAGCATTTACATTCAATTAACAGATGCCTAATATTTTCTATTCCTTCCTTACATAATTCACAGCCTAAATCACCCATATTTTCCCATTTACATGTATATTCTCTTGTTGCTAAAGATCCCGTTCAAACCTTAAACAATAAACTACTTTCCTTACTATTATCATATGTTAACTTGCACCTAATATTCTGTTTATGTCTATATATATTTAAACTTTTTATTCTCCATACTAGTTCTCCATCTCTCTAACTCCCTATTCTTTATTAATAAATCTATTCTTTTATCCCATGCCTTACCACTATAAGACTCAACAATCCTCCTAACACAATCATCCCATCTTTTGTACAAATATACTGATACAAATTCTTTATCCAAATCTTTTGCATACCACATTACCTTTCTCACCCATCTTGTTGCCTGTCCTTTACTCATAACCTAATTAAATACTATTTTAGCTATTCTTTTATTATCCATAAACTGTAATCTACCAAACATTTTTATTTTACTTTTTACATCTCTCATATAAAAACTTGACCGTCCCATTCCTCCTTGAATTGCCTCCCTTGCTGTCCATACATCTGCATCCAATGCATGTCTTCCTACTTCCCTTTAAACTTTTTCTAAATAATTTAATACCCCTTTACTAACACATAATGCATCATTATCATATGTTAACCCTGCTACTGCAGCTCTCTTCCATACAATTCTAGCTACATCATATTTATTATATGAAAACACTGTTAATTTCTAATTAATTTTTTATGTGATGTGATGTGATGTGATGTATTATGGCTTCTCCTTAAACGAAGTCAAGAATATCTCAGCAATTAAGCCCAGATAAACCTGTTAGCCACTTTCTTTTATCCCCCACTTTAATTACCATAACTTTTTCCCTTTCCCAAAAAATATTTTTTCTTAATTTTTATTTAAACCCCTTTTTTTTCCCAAAACAAAAAAAAAAAAAAATTACTTTTTTTTAAAATAATTTTTTTTATTTTTTTTTTTTCCACCTTATCTGTACCCTTTTGTGTTATCAATAGAATAATCCTAATATTTATAACTTACTAATCAAATTATTTTAAACTACATTAAAATTAAAACTAATGATCTCACATATATTATTTTTTTAAAACGTTTACAATTTTATGGGATATAGTTTATGACCTTTAGTTCTCCATCTATTAATGATATGTCCAATCCAGCGTCACCTCAGCTTTTACATTCAGAAATACTTTTTCCCCACTCATATATTTTACTTTAGATTCATCCTAGTCATTTTTAAATTTACCTCTCCATTCTGCATTATGTGGCATGAAATATCTGTATTGCTCTTTTATTAAGTATTCAAATCTCAAATCCTTAAATAAGTTCTGCTAAACATTTCAGATATATGTTATTTCCATTAAAAACACTCTATTTCATTCCATGTTAATAAAAAGTTAGAAAAAAATTATAAAATGCATTATTAATAATTAATTGTATTTCCATATATACTAGTAATCTAATCAAAACACCGCATGTTTTGACGCAATAGGTAAAACATCCGATTTGGAATTCGGAGTTTTAGCGCTCACAGATCTGCACTTTGATTTCTTATAAACTCTTGAACAATAACGTCATTTTTTTATCTGATCAAAATAATTAGCTATTAACTTCTAATTCATTTATTATTATTATTTTCGGTTGTTTTACAATAGCGTGTTGAAACCACGGAGGGCGTTATTTCTATGCTAGCGCACAGAAATATGCCATTTAGGTGGCCGCCTCCGCCGCTATCGAACGTTCTATTTCTAAGGCATAAGCCTAGAAATAGTCCATTGATATGGGGGAGGGTACCGGCTGACTGTGTTTATTTCTATGCTATTGCACAGAAACGTGAACATTTAGCCAATCTTGCCGCAGAAGCTATCGTGTCAGCTTACAGCTCAGATTCGGGCTAAGCATTTCGGACTATTGATCATATTTCACTTTTGTTTACAGTATTGTCTGAGGGTGGCTGGAATTATGATTGTCGAACCTATTTTAATATTCATTAAGACCACCTCCCCCTCTATCTCGCATGTTTTAGGAAGGTCTACTAACAATTATCAGCAGAGTCTCATGCTTTCCTACCCCCATTTCCTGCTGAAAAAATGGGCCAAGTGTAGTTAAAAGCGCACTTCCCATCAAATCACACTCTAAGTCACATTTCGTGCGACAACAACTGCGAGCTAGAACAACTTGTTTTGACGAATGTCAAAGAAAGAACAATGATTCTTCTCTGACTGCTGGAACTGGCGGTGGTTTATCAAACAAAACAGCTTGAAGCTGCATGCCTGCTGTGTTTTTTTTTTTTTTGCCTGAAGTGCCCAAAAAGTTGCTTTTAATTGCCGTATAGATTGATGTTTTTTGAGGGGGAATTACCGTCAAAACTTGGTCAATCTTCGAGTTGTTGGCATTCCGTTCAAATGTTACCGTTAAATGGACAATAGATTTATTTATCAAAATAAAAACAAAACAAACCGGAAAAAAAAGGAAGAAGAAGAAGTAGTTGAATCGGCTGATTTTTTGTTTGTCATACAATACCAAACCGAAAATAGAAAAGGGTTTAATGAGAATTAAATCAAAACAAACAAAAAATCGGTTGGTTTTAATCGATCCATTTTTTTTGTTGTTGTTGTTGTTTGAGGTAGCCAAAATAGATTTGATACACACCGTACTTTTATGTTAAATGTGATAAACAACAACAACCAAAAAAAAAAAACAAAAAAATAAGACGGTAAAAAAAAACAAACAAACCCCGTCCCCTTTGAAAATATAAATAATGTAAAAAAAGAATCAAAAGCCAAAAAAATGAAGTACTTTTTTTTGTAAATTCATTTATTTGTAATTTTTTTTGTTCATGCATTTGTTTATTTGTTTTGTTGTTTTGGTCGTGTTTAAACAAAAAAATTGATTTGATATTACTTTTATAAATGTGATAAACAAAAAAAAAAACAAAACAAAGCCAACAAAAAAAAAGAAAAGAAACCCGGCCCCGGCAACATTATATTTATCTTTGTTTACAAACCGAGCCCGCCCTCCAGCGGTTTCAACACGCTATTGTAAAACAACCTTATTTTCTCCCAAATGGCAATCTGTTTGCATAGATAATTAATTATTGGGAAAGCACATATGTTTATTTGAAATCCATAATTTAGAATGTTATTAGAAAGATTAAATTTTTCAGGGTGGGGGGGGATTATTATTTTATTTCAATATATTCCACTCATTTTTTTTAAACAATAAAGATTTAATTTTCTGTAGTTTTTTAATAAAAAAAAATTCAAGTTTACCTATATTAATCAAAAAAGTATAAAGCATATATTTTCTTTTAAGATTAAATAAATTATAATTTCGTAAGACAGTAATTATTAAAAAGTAGCAAAATTTAAAAAAATAATTTTACACGATAATGTATTTTTTATTTTACACATCGAGTTAAAATAGAAAAAAAGTAATACTCTACTAACCTAATCCATCAGGTGCTAAGGGATTCTGAATAGGATTATTATTGTTCTCATTAACACTCATCCATGAGATGGTAAATGATGCTGAATAGGATTATTATTGTTCCCACTAACACTAATCTGTCAGATGCTAAGGGATGCGAATAGGATTATTATTGTTATCAAGTAGTTGATGACAGTTGCTGAAGGATGCTGAATAGTATCATTACTATTACTCTTGAATGATGATTTGATTTATTTGTTATGGTTTTATAATTTAGCATTTCTGTAAATTTCTATATTTTGAGACTTAATTTTTATTAGGCCACATACTATTCTTGTTGGAATAATTTCTTTGCATGCCAGATATAATTTTTAGTAGATAATGTAAACTTCAAAATATAATAAATTAGATGATAAAAATTTAGTATATAATGCTAGATTTTAATTGATATGTTACCTATCATAGCTAAGATTTATCCACCCTCCCAAAAATACATTATAGAAATTCCCTCCAATTTATCAAAATTTACATCTAAAAAAAAACAAAAACTCATTATTATAGATTCCCAGTTTTCATGCATATAAAGTATTAATGTCAAATCTATGACATATAATCTAAGACAATAAATTAAAAGCAGTTACCCTTTTGCTTTAAAAGTGAGCTATCAGCTTGCAGTGCCATTTTTTAATTGGTTTATTGCCTAGTTATATCATAGCTAAATATATCTAGAAAGAGAAATTTTATTAAATATATGAGTGGGGACTCAAATTAAATCAAAATTGTTCTGTGATAAGTGCATTTGTTGTGATACATGCTTCTGCTGTTACATACCTCTTGTGGGGGATTCTTTTATATTAATTCATCAAATTATGTTACCATGTAAGATCATGATGCTACATAGCACATTTTTTATAAAGTGCATTTTATATATTTGGTAAATTTTTGTAATGGCTGAAAAGTTGGAATAATATGAAATTCTGTTTTTTTTTTTTTTTAGGGAAAATGGCAGAGAAAACAGTTGTTATACTTGAAATAGATTACAAAAGAGCTATTCTGGAGAAAACACAAGTTTATGAATGATTTAATAAAATTATCAAATTCACCATGTCCCAAAAAAGTGTGAAAGTCCAATGTCAAAATAATGCTGAATTTTTTTTATTGATGCAAATGGCACTTTTATTTCAAAATTAGTTCTTAATAGTCAGACATTTTATCTACAAATTCTGAAATGTTTACATGATGCAATAAAATGTAAACATTCCATTTTATGCAAAGTGAGGAGTGCAAGCTTTCCCATGATAATTCCTCTACGAACAGTTTTCAGTGTGAAACAATTTTTAATTAAATTCAACATGATCCAGATTATCTATCAGTCATATTCACTTAAATTTTAACCATGTGACTTCTTTTTATTTTTTCAAATGAAAAATACCTTAATTTTTATTTTTGGTTGACTTAGAAGTGGTGACAAAAAATGACACAGACATTTAAAAGACTTCATTTTGTAAGTGTTTCCGAACTACTTCAAAAAGTAAAAAAACATATGTAGACTGGTTTACTGTATTAAATGGACAGGGCTTTGAAGGTGATTAAATTTATAACCCTTAATAAATAAATAATTTTTTTAAATAAAATTCTGTTATTTTTGGGTCCTGCCTTATATATATACACACACATTTTACATAAAATACAAGTTATTCAGAAGATTAAAATCTTTAAAAAATATTGATTTCTTTATTACTATTAAAAAAATTATTACTTACAAAGTAATTCTGCTAAATTAAATTCTTGTTCAATATTTTGTAAGAAATATACAGTTGACAAAGAGAATCATTTAAAATGATAAAGTTAATATTAAATTGTTTTTTAGCCTTATATTCCTAGAAAACACTAATAAATTTCTAACTGACTATAAGAATATCCCTTCACAAAAGAATTCAATCTTTAATACTCTTAGCTTGATAGCTACTAAAACTCACTGAAAACAAGCAATGGTGAAAATTATTGTTTTAGTGATTTCTGATCATTTTAATATGATGACATTTTTAAAAACGAATTCTTTATTAAAAATTTTGGAATGCTATACAAAAATTAACACAACTATAAATTATCATTTCATGGAATAAAGAAATAATGTTCTAGAAAAAAGCCTAAATTTAACCCACAATAGCTACAACCAGTATGTATTACCAGTATATTTGAAAAATATTAGTTGGAATTTAACTCATATGGTATAAGCTTTATTGTCTCTTTTCAGGTAGAGGAGTATCTCATACTGCTTGTAGTCTAAAAAGCTATAAATTAACTACTTCTGTAATATATGATAAATATAAACAGAGAAATAAATGTAACATTTGATTATATTTTTTATTATATATAATAAATAAACTTGTTTTTAAAATAAAAATATAAAAATGTGATTCCATACACTGACAGAAATTATATAGTAATTACAAGTATTTCCTACAAAAAAACTAACAAGCCAGAAATTGCCTATCTAAGTCTGATTTTATTGCCATCTTTCCATTGACTTTAATTACTGATTGCAATGTACCTTGTTTATATTAAATAAAATTTCAGGAATTTTAGATATGATTAAAAAGAATTAATAGAAAATAAAAAACAAATGGGTTAAAACACTCCAGAGATGAAGAAATGTCTAAATTGTTTAACAGACTTGCAATGCTTGTTATATTATATATATATATACATATACATATATAAACTTCTGATTTTGTTAAGGCAAATTCATTTTACACCATATCAAGTACAACATAAAAAAAACACTTTCTTTGTTAAAATAACAATTAACAGAATACTGACTATTGATTCTCATTTTACTATTATTCACTGATTATGTTTGACTTTTAGAGTTGAAGTAATAAGTTACTATTGTCTAATTAAATATGAATTTGCATACATTAAAATTAAAAAATTATATAAAAGATGAACTGAAAGAATATGTTATAACTCTACAGAAAGGTTAATGTTATTTAAGGTAAAATCAGAAGATTTGGATACCAAGAAAAAGTTGAGAAAATTAACTTTTACTACTTTTCCAAAAGTCAAAGGATTCTGAATTTGGTAATTAATTATAATCTCTAAAATATATGATTGTTCACTTAATGTTAGATCTATTTAACTATTCAGATAAGATAGCTTTAGTGTGACACCTTAGTGGGTTTTAAATTAATGCTGTCATTTTGAGCTACAAGATAATAATGGATAGCACTAAATATTATAATAAAATTGAAAACTTCTTAGTAAAAAAGATTCAGAAAAGATTAAAGTTGATTATAAAAATCTAATTTTACTGCTATCAGACAAAGAATGATTTTTATTAATGATTACTTTTAGTTTTTAATATTAACGACAGATAACTACTGTATATTTAATAAAATTTATGTACTATAATGCGATTTTTACATTCACTTTGGTCATTGTTATTACAGAAATTGTAGAAACAACTTTAAATAAAAGATCAAGTGTTAATATATTGAAATAAGTTTAATGACTTCATTTATAATTTGTAAAGGTCACTTGTCAGAAATAGATGAGTTCTTGGAAATATGCAGAGTTTTATTTTCAATTACAAATTGTATTTCATTAGAGGACTAAGTGATGAAAGATACAAGCTAGAAACTAGTCTAGGGATATTGGATAATTAGGTATTAGATAGGGATTTTATGCACAAACCTTCTTGCATCCATTAATTGGCTTGCACTGGTGGCGCTACTGTATGGAGAATTTAGCCTCTATGTAGAGACTAAGTGATATTTACTTGCGACTGATCAAAATATTCTTTTACATTTTACATGCTATCATTTATCAGATTTAAATAAATAATTTAATATCGTACATTTTTTCCGCTACAAGAAATACATAAGAAAGATAATTTTATTTTAATAGAAGAAAACAATTATAAACAACATATAAGTTTTTTATTTTTTGTCCTTTACAAGTATAAAATTTACAATAGAAAATAATAATAACCCTATAATTAGTTATAAAAAATGTTCTTTTCTGGATTACTAGCAGCCACGTGTAAACGATTATAGCCATAACAATACCAAAGAGGGCGGGTGGAGTATAAACTACTCTAGAAATGAGTTTTGCTATGATTATATAAACTAATCTGTGAAGCGCAAATACATTCACATATAGAAATTGTGGATCAATTTTTTCTATATTTAAATTAGTTTACACTTTCAATTTGATAACTATTCAAGTTAAAAGTTGCAGAGAATTTTTCTACCATCATTTGCACACAAAGCCGATTCTATATTGAATATGCATGGCTTATCGAAATAAACTAATATTTGATGATTTGTTCCTCTACAAATATGTATTATTTTAAAATGGGAAATGATTTATTTATTTGGAATAACCATATTGTGTTTGCATACGATATGAACAGACATTGTGAAACTAAAAGCAAAAGATTTGAAATGATAATGCATACTTTATTATAAAAGCATAAATATTGAAAATATGTGCAGAATAGGGTTCATTATAAATAAGAGACAAAAAACATGATTATGGAAGTTGATAATATGTCAAATGGATTAGTAAAATTGCTTATTTAACGTAATGATAAATATCAAATATCAATAATTCAAGTTTATACTTCATTCTTTGTAACTTGGAAAAGTCATTTAATAAATGCATAAAGAAGGCTTTAAAACATTTCAAAATTATATTGGGAAACTTTAATGCTAGAATTGAAAAGATTTGCAAGATAAAAGGGCAGTTGATAACTTTGATATAAATATGAAATGAAAAGAGAGCAATTGACATAGAATGACAAGCTATATATTAAGAATTGTTTTACGAAGAAACGGGAGAGAAAATGAATCTAGAAAATAAAATACACAGTAAAAATACAACAGCATTCTATTTTAAGCAACAATAATATTCTTAATAACACAGGAAGTAATAATCAATTAATGAAAAGATAATCATTAATGCAATGCTAGAAAAAATGTAAAACATTACAATAATGTAATACAATAGCTCCAACAAGCTCTCAATTGATAAGTGCGGTAAGAGAAAATATTTAAAATCTCTATCCGAAATACTTTTATCCCCAGACCAATTGATTTTGAGTTTATAGCTTATAAAAGCAATATCATGCTATATATGACTTGCTTTATTGATAACATTACAATAATAAACGTTGATCTTTTTAATGTAAAAAGATTAGAAATAGCAACTTTAATTACTATAATTTAACATTGCAAAATATCTAATAAATGCCCACAAATAAAATGAATAGAGAAGACAAAATTTTTTACTGAAATGATATGTATAAAAAAAGCTATGTATCGAAGAACCTGAATTAAACTTGAAGATATCTGTATTCTGCAGTAGATTAAAAATAGTAAAAAAAAGGGATGATTTTTAACCATCATATAAGCTTCAATAAATTTAAACTAGAATTAAATATGGTTATAAAAAATAAAAATATGTAAAGCTGTTCCACTATGAATGTCAGAATCGATCCTGGGATCTCCCGATTTCAAGTCAGACACTCTATCAACTGCTCCCAAGTCAGACACTCTACCAATTGCTCCCAAGTTGATCAAAGTCCTTTGGTCTATTGAATAGCAAAATATTAGCTATGGAAATCTCAAGTTAAAGTTGATTTAACTCTTTGTCTCAAGAGTGAAAATACAATTGAAATATCAAATAAATTTAAAGCTATTTATGGGATTTATAATTTAGAATTTTTTAATTTGCTGGGTTTAAATCTGTATGCTTTGTTCTAGTTTTTATGTCGTTCAACGAGATATTCTCTTGGAAGGTTTTTACTTTGATGGCAGCAGACCTTTCTGTTTGAATGGCAAGTTCAATTTTCTGCTCACAAAATATATCTGTTGGTAACCGATAAGAGTTTTTGATCTAATTTTTGAGAAAAAAGTAGTTTGTATATATATTTTGCTAATCATCAAAATGATGTTGTTCTTTCCTGTGTTAATTTGATTCTTTCAAATGGCAAGCTTAAGTTCATGAATTGAATTAATTATTTATGTCATATGTGATGGTTTACATATATATGAGGTGGCTTAATAACAATAAAAATTTATTTATTATTTCTTTCATTCACATTTTTTGTGATTTTCTACTTGCATCTAAATTTGATCATCTCTTTCTTATATTGTTGTAATATGTGTACATTAAACAATAATTAATGAGAAATTTTTATAATAAAGGTCAGTTTCAATATTTAAGTTTTATTGTTTAGTTTGGATTATGTATTTTATCATACATTTGTTAAATGTTTAATTATAGAAACAATTAAATGTTTCTTATCTAGAATGCTTGTGAGCATTTTCATCTCTTGGGAGTAGAATATATCTGGTTTACATTCTTTTTATACATATAACTTTATATTATATGTATGGAATGTTTTTTACTGTGGATATTAGTCAAAATAGCTAAGGGTGTTTAATGGTTCTTAATGGGATGCAAGACCCACATCTTACAATATATATATATTTTAATGGCTGTTTTAGATGGAAATATTTAATGTGTGGAGTTATCCATTTATAATTACTTAATTAGAAAATACTTTATTTAAAACAGTAGCTAACAAAATCCAATGGTCCCAGGTGAGCTAAAGTTAAACTGTCATGCTAATGGCAGGTCTATCAACGTGACAGTTTTATTTATAACTCTTGACTTGGGCCAGTTGATTCCATTTGAATGCAATCAGTCTGACAATTTTATTTTAACTCTTGACCTGGTCAGTGGGTTTTTCTTAGTTATTGTTTTAGGTAAAGTGCTTTCTATTTAAATAATTATAAGTGAATAACTCCATTAAATATATATATATATGGATAAAAGAACAAATAGGCATAATTGACATTATTGAAAAAATTAGTAGACTGAAGTAGGATTGGAGTGGATATATTGCTAAAAGAAATCATAATAGAGATAGTTGAAATTGTAAAATGTATCCCAAAAGATTGTAAAAGATCTAGAAAGAGGGATCATATGTGAATAAAGATTGAAAATGATGATGATATACCACTGCAATTAATACCATGGTGCATAATAATAACCAGGTTACACTTGATCATGATTAAAACAAAAAATAGAGAAAATTTTCTTTATATGAATTTTATATATTTTTTATTTTATAACTTGTCTGACCATTATAATATATATCACTGTATGTAATAGCATATTTCAATATTTTGTTTTTATATAATAATCTAATGCATACATTGCATAACTTAATTGTGTTCTAGGTATTCCATTTTTTCTTAAGTAGTTATGCTATTTAATCTTAATTGATATAGGTGACAGCAAAATCATATTCCACCAATGTAATAATTATAAAAGAGATTTTTAGAAGCAAATGGTAAAAGAGGAAGTACTAATTTCCTTATAATTCATATATTGGGAGTATGATTTGGATACCATGTTTTAGTGTCAATTGACTAATTCACAGATTACATTTTGACCTCTAGATTTGTAAAAAGATGCTATTACTGACTGTTTGAAAGTTTGTAATGACAGTATTTTACTTGTAATTACATATTGGACTATTTTCATCAACTTGTTTAATTATTATTGCTTTATTAAATGTAAATTACTGTTATGAAAGAGTAAAAAATGTATACAAACAATGAAAGAATGCATTATGATTTTAGAGAGAATTTCTTTTATGTAGAGCTATATCAGCATCTCTGGATATCAACACAAAAACATTAAACCAGATTAGAAAATTAATGCTTTTTAATAATTATTTTTATTAACATTTTCCCTTAAGTCAGAGAATTTTGCATTTTGTTTATAGCTATTAAATTGCAAGTGATATATTTTCACATAATGAATATATAATTGGTTATTAATGTAATTGACATTATACTTTGACTATCATATTATTGCAAGGAAATCAAGTCATACATCACCTGACTTAATTTAATAATCTTGTATTTCAACTGTTATATAATGAGCATGAATAGCTCCTAACAAGATTTTCTGAATATCCCTATCCCCAGACCGGTTTCCAGCTATTGGCTTTCTTCATAGTCTGGGGATAGAAAGCCAACAGCTAGAAAACGGTCTGGGAATAGGGATATTCGGAAAAGCTTGTTAAGAGCTATTCATGCTTATTATATAACATCACTTTATAAGCATGAAAGCATTAAAATTGAGAAATCTTGCTATATATCTTTAATATTAATTTCAAAGATTAAATATATCTACATTTTATTCACACCAAATTGTTATCCGTATGCATGAACATTGAGCCTCACTTTAAAACGCATTAAATTAAATCTCTAATAATGTTTATTTAATAAGGACTTTTTCTGTCGAATCAATCACCTCAAATGCCCTAGGTGAGTTTTACATCTTAAATATTTTTAGACATTTATTCTATATATACATATATCGCTAAGTTAATTTACAATTATTAAATTGCGTGTGTCACCCACCCTCCCCCAATTATGAATATTAACTTATTTAGATATTAATTTAAGTGTCTTCAGATGACCCTTATGTTATAAAAATGAATTTCAAAAATCTTGTTGGTAACTTTACATTAATTTTAAAGATTAAATAAATCAATAATTTACTCTGATCAAATTATGCGCTGCTAACTTGAAAGTTATATATCAAAATTTACTAAATTTAATATTTCTTATTTATAACATCATCGAAGTTCACTCTGCCAGTTATGTTAATATCTAAACTACATATTTGTCATTTGAAAAAAATGATGCTTGCAATTTATTATATGCAAACGTACACAAGGTTATTGAGATATTATATGTGCCTGGATAACCTAAATTGGTTGGTTCAGTTGAGCCACATCATGGAGGCAGGTTTACATTTTCTGATGTTTTCGAGAAAGGTTGTTCTTAGATAAAAATAGTTAGAGATCCAATTCAATGTTAATAATAATTAATAAAGAAAGAGTATTTGCTTATTTATTTATATCTAGGAAAAATTAGTTTATTTCTGATTTTATTTTACATATTTTAATATTATATTTATTTACAATTTTTTTTAATTTAGTGTTAGACCTATATAGCTATACATCGGAGATAGTGTTGTTTTGCCAGCTTTGATTTGAAATTTTAAGCTAGTAACTTGAACACAACATAAGAATGAAGATGATCATTGGATGGTTACAGTGACAAAACAATTCCTTCTACTAGAGGAGGTCAGGAAAAAAAAAGAAATTAATTGTAAAAACAGATCTTTTATTTTCTGCAATTTAATATAGAATGTCTTTATCAATGTTTATATTTAGTTTCTAAAGTTGAAACAGATGGCACTGCTATCTAATTTAACAATGGCTAGAAAAGGCGACGAGGTTTTAGTTTGGTCTTATCTCCCCCCCCCCCCCATCATTGTTATACAAAATGTAGAGTTAAGTTTCAATAAAATATGTAGCTTGATAACATTAGTTCAATTAATCCTTAATGGTATAGTAATAAGATTAATTAATATCTTTTTGCAAACACAAGCATAGACATTATTATGAAGTTTACAAATCTCTTTATCATAATGCATGTTTATGGTAAAAAAAATTAAAAATTGAATTCAAACGCCATAACATGCAAATTAGAGTTAAAACTCCAATTAAAGTTTTTATTTTGCTAGATATTAGATGTTATTCACCCGTGGCAGGTTCTTCAGTTTTAATTTGAATGATTGATACAATCAGAATTGTTTTTTAAAATTCACAAGCTATCATTTGTCATTAATAATAAGGCAGAATATTGTTTCAACATTAAGAAGTCAATAAGTGAGAAAAGACACGTATTTTTTTTAATAGTAAAAACAAATGAATAAATAAAATCGTTATTTTTTTGTTTTTTAAAATCTAACCTTTAACTATATTTCGAAAATCTTGCCAATAGACCCATGGGTGTTGCAACAATACATAATAATAATACTATAATTGTCTATAAAAGGGATCACATTCTGAGCTGAAACAATTAAAATAGGAATAGTTGTCTTAATAACCATTATACTTCATATATTTGAGGTAAGCTAGATCATTTTTCTATACTTATAATATTACAGTAAATACTACTCTATATACTATTTTCTTAGATATTCTTTAGAATAGAAAAAGACATCATGGTGTAGAGGTTATAAATCTATAATTGTTCAAAAAATGTTAAAACATTTTTGACAACCTAACAGGTTTGAATTTGTAATAAAAAAATTAATTAAAGCTGAGCACTTTAGTATCATAAGCATAGTATTATATGATTAAAGGAAATTGAGATCTAGATTTAAAGTTATTTTTGAATATTAAATAATATATTATCATAAAATTGAATTTTTAGAAGTAGATTTACATATTAACGATGAAAGTGCTTGCTACAAGTGCTGTTTTTTTTTTTTAAAAAGAGAGGTGCTAGAATCCTTTTTATTAATGGATGATGATCTTTAGTGACTGACCATGCCTCTTTCACCTTTCCCTTTCTGTCATTTCTTTAGGAATAAACAATGTCAATGTAGAGAGATCAAGTTACAACTCGTGGTCCAAGAAAATGGGAGAGTATTAATTTCTTTACTTGGCTGGTTGTACATATATTTATGCTGGGAAAGTCTTGTAAATAAGTTACCTCAGGGTTTTACAAATAGTAAGACTTCAAACAATTACATATGCCCACAACTGAATTTGAATCACTCTGGTTAAAATTAAAAATATTTTACAAGTTTCCTTTAACTGTAAAGACAACTCACAATCAACTCAGCTAACCATTTAAAACTAGATTGGAAAATTGGTCTAGAAAGTTTTAGCCAGAGGTAAAATATAAATGGAAACTGTTCAAACTCTCACATCTAAAAAAATTGTTTTGCAAGGTGGTAGGTCCTTTTCTATTATTCGTATATGATATACTATTGGAGATCTCAGGCCTGAAGTGGTCTTTTCAAAATCTTTTTTACAAATGTTTGAGTTTATTTTTTTCTTAGCATTTTTTAATGATATTAAGGTTTGCCGTCATAGTTTCGGACTGTTTCCTTTTTTAAAAAAAAAAAAGAACAAAAACAGCAAAAAATGAATAAAAATAGTGTGAATAAAACCAACTATTTATTCTATTAAGAGATGCTTGCAATATGTCCAAATGATCTAATCATTACATAGACTATTAGTAATCAAATAGGGTATCCATTTGCCACCATCAAGGTTGTTTTACATATTTGAATAGATTTAAATAAACCAGGATACTTTCTCCGATAAATAAACCAGCTGGTTATGCAGTAAATGTCAATCTAGTTATTATAAATTGAAGGACAAAAGATCTTCCCAAATTAAGATTCTGTTATTGATACATTGATTACAGCGAAAATAGAATAGTAACATATTAAAGTTGTCATTATAGGCGAAGGAAATACAATAGTTGTTACTGATCTTATTATTATTAATATCTTCATTCTTTACACTCATTTTTTTTGTTTTCTATAGAAAATAATGAATTTTTATATGGCTTCATTTTAATTGCCATCCAAAATCTCATTTCATATTTTTTCAAAATTAAAAACTACTTATTCAGTTTTCTAAATTATTATAGATTTTTTTCTGTGCTAACATTTGTTTGTAATCAATCTAAAAATATTCTTAAAGCAACATATATTTTTTTAAATATGTGGACCATCTAATTCCATCTTAATATCGAATCTTCATTTGCGTAAATCATTGAGTCTATGGCTTATTTTAATTTTTTATTATCCATAATTGTTCTCATAAAAATAATTCTAGAGAAATAATAAAAATAAAGATGTACTATTAAAAACAAGAGAGAGATGTCTTTGCTTAGCTTCAGTGATATTGAAAAATACATAGATGCAATTTCTGATAGCGCAAGAATGTGTTAGGAGGGGGAAAATGAGATACCAAAAGAAGAAAAGATTTATCTGGAAATCATATCCTGCAACAGCATGCAGTAGTAGTTAAAACATAATAATCTTATGAAAATTAACAATTTTGTTTACTCAATAAGATTGTTACTTAGGTATACATTTTTAGTTTGATAATAAATGTATGACGTTTGTGAGTAGAATGCCCATATTTTAGAATTGAGGGTACTCTTGATGATACAGATAAATATTCTTTTACTTTTAAATAAAGGTTTTTTTTTTTGAGAATATAATTATTTTTTAAAAATAAAAATGTAATTATTTTAAGTATCTAATTGAAATAAAAATAAATTATATTTTTACGTTTATAATTTAAATATTAAAGTTAGAGGGGAATGAACTCAGACGTTTAAACTCTCTTCAGTCACCCACTCTATCTTATACGATCACTATAAATGATCTCCAATATTCGTATTTCATGCTCAACCAGCACTCATCACTTGGTCCAGATCATCATCTCTCATAGATATATATAATTGTTGCTTGGTTTATATTAAGATAACAAATCTTCAAATTTTAATGGACAGGCTTCTCCACTCTCCATCCATCCATATCATTGAAAATCTGATGATGTCATGATCAAAGCTCTTGTTTGCCAACATTGTTTCATCATACCCACGTTAACCGTAATTACATCTAGCTTAAGTATATATACTATACCTGTATTTAAATATTAAAGTTGTAAATATAAAATATTCCTATTAACTAGGAAAAAGAGCTGGGCAAAATATTTCCTTCCTCTATATACTACTCATAAGTATTCTTTAAAAAAGAGTTTAACTTTTAGTCATTAGGTAATCCAAAATGTTAACTGATAACATATGTAAATGAGTACAATATTTATTTTTATAAGAATCTATGCTCAATATTTCAGTGGTTTTAGTGAATATTTATAAATACAGATATAGAAACTGCAGTATATTGATTCTTCAATTACTGCACACTAAAGTTAATTTGCGAACTAGTTAGTTTAATTGTCAAAACAGTTCGAGGTTCAATAATTTACAGTTTATACAAAGTTTTGATTACCGCCGAGCTGTGTTAGAAAAGCACACTATGTACACACGATAATACTCGCACTATAATTCTGAACGTATAGTTTCTACATCTAACTTCTCTTCTTTCTCAATGAGGGTAATTCGCAATTCCCACGCTGTTTTCTTGCAACGGATGCTCTGCAACGAATGCACTGCTCGGCAACTAATGCTCTACTCTGCAACAAATGCTCTGCTCTGCAACTAATGCTCTACTCTGCAACGAATGCTCTGCTCTGCAACTAATACTCTACTCTGCAACGAATGCTCTACTCTGCTGCGGTCTCCCCATTTCTGTGGGCTCTTCCAGCTACACCCGTGGACTACATTTCTACTGGGCGCTGGTCATTACCGCAAGCACAGACGCGAGACATCTCTACTCAAAACTACAAGACGTCTACTCACTACTGCGTGACTGCTCTCTACTACGCTCTATATTACACTGCGGTTTTTAGGTTCGACTAATTTGACTGCGCCAGATTGCATTTCAAGCTAACGTCTATGATTAAAATATTAGTAGCAAAATTTAAAGATTTAACAATAAAATAATATTTTAGAATAAGACACTTTCGTATGTACGTTTAATTTTAAATGCATATATTACAGAAACTCTTAAGAGTATTCATTTAACTCGCTGAAGTCATTTTTATAATTAAGCAACCGAATACGATGATTAAACCTTTAACCGTAATGCATTCATATTCAGTTACAGAAATGATATTTTTTATTATTAATCCAGTATTTTTAACTAACTAGGTATATACTTTATTAGAATAATAACTGAGGAAAAATCTTTTTACCTTTATTTTCAATATTCTGGATAATTTTAAAATTACGATTATCTGAATTTGCTTAACCAAAACGTACAATTAAATAATCAAAAAATACTCCTCCACTCTTCGTTTAAGTTTCGTTTTAAAAAGGTAATAATAATAAAAAACAAATGAGTTAAACTTTTTTTTTTTTTTAAACTTTATTAACAAAGTTTACATAGTTTCATGATGCTGTTTTCATACATGGTATACTGCATAGCTGATTGCAAAAGTTCATACGATCAAACGCTTGGTAGATCAATTCTGGACCAAGATTCTTTATGTAACCATTCTGGTGCAAGCAGCAGGTCCCTGGCACGTATGCTCTTGACAAGACCTATGAAGATCTCTGTGACTGAAGAGTCTGAATGACCGAAAACACATTCGCATCTGATCAACCAGACTACAAAAGTAAGGAAGACAGAAAATCTGATAGAGAAAAAATTCCTGTCTTGATGGCATTCTGGATATTTAAGACCTCTCTGATGTCAGATGTAACTTTCTCTGTGATGAAGGTTCTGATTTGGGATAGGAACGGACAAGTTATAAAGTAAATGCTGGATGGTTTCATCGGCAGTATTACATAGCTGACATTGAGGATTGATTTTGGTGAATCCTCTTTTCCATACCATGTGTTAAACTATTATCATCACATAAGTATATTCTTGCTGAATTGAAAAGTAAGTTTGAAAGACTGAATATGATTGATGTTTAAATTTTAATAATTCAATATTATTATTTTTGAAACATAAAAATAATATAATTTATTTAAAAACTTGAGACAATATCTCTAACAAAAAAAAAAAGGTGATTGACAAACATTTTCCATATAGTGGGATCATCAAACATTTGGAACGAAATTAAAATAACGAAAAGGACACGTGCAATTTGAAAAAAAAAATCAGGGAAACAGAATGCAATTCCTAATAAAATGAATAGAAAACAAATCTGAAAATAATATCTTTCGTTAACAAAAAATAATGAAAACAAATATTTCCAATAATTGTGACTCTTGTAAACAGTCAGAAAAAAATTAATGTATCAGAAAAGTAAACCTATTATTATAAAGCGCTGAAAACTTTGGAATTATTTAAACAGAAGTCAATCTTCGATAATGAGCTATTTCTTTAAATATTATAAATCTCAACGCACTCTCTCGCCCCGGTAAGAATTTAAAAAACTTAAATGAATCACTTAAGTTTAGAGTGTACATTCTATATACACCAACTCTTACAGATCACGCTTAAATCATTTCAAAGTTGTCAGCGATTTATAATAATAGGTTTACATTTATAAGTCATGTTTGTCTAATCTAGGTGATTAAAAATAAGACATTGTCTTTCTCCTGCGATGGGTTAAATAGATTTGTACAATCGAATATTTGATTATAATATCAGGCACACAATAGACTCAAGTCCTGACTTAAGCATGGTCTGTAAGAGTTGGTGTATATAGAATGTACCTTCTAAACTTAAGTGATTCACTTGTTTTTTTTTTTAATTCTTACCTGCCGAGAGTGCGCAGAGATTTATAATATTTAAAGAAATAGTGCATTATATGAGATTGACTTCCGTTTGAATAATTTACCAGACAAGGCAGATTTGATTCTGAGACAGTTAAATTAGCAACAAGAGCAAACACAATTCCATGATAAATTGAACTGGAAATCATCACGAGTTATGCAAACAATCCATGGAATCTACAAGAAAATAATTGATTTACAAAATTATGTTTACCCTCATCGCTAATTTAATTTTTTCAAAGCTGCATTTGTTCCTATAAATAATTTAATTTCTTCTTGAACGTTTATATTTATCAAACTTATTGGAAGTATTTGTTTTTCTGTCATTTTATGTTCTATAAAAATATTAATTTCAAGCTTGTTTCCTATTCGATTTATTATAGAAATGAATTTGTTCTTATCATTAATTTAAAGCAGGGAAACATAACAAGTGCTCGTGAACAAGCACTACATATCACCTGGAAATCCTGCACCAATTGGTAGAGTTCAACTTGATCAGGGGGTTCCAGGATTGATTCTGGTGCTCACAGTTATAGTGGTTGAACTTATTATGAACTCCCCCAAACAATAAAGCCATTAACATTTTTTTTTCACCCGGAAGGTGTGAAATTAATAAAATTTAATTTTTGCCATACACTTTATTTACTTTCTCCACTTTGTGAAATTCAATATTTTGTAGAATTGCATTTGTGAATTTTTTGCGAATTACTTTCTCTATTGCTGTGTTTGTTTGTTTTATTATGGAATTGCATTCGCCCTCGTTGATAATTTCTCTTCTTTCTGAATACTTTACATTGAACACTTTTATAGAAAATATTTGATATGATCATTTTCTTTTAGCTGACGATATTTATTTCAATTTTGTTTCTATTCAATGTATCATAAAATGTATTTGCATTTATCCGAATACAATTGAAAAAAATTTCAGGTTTTGTAAATAATTTTCATTATGAAAAAAAAAGTTATCAGTTAGAAACTTTCTATCATCTTTGGTATGTAGATGATGACTTCACCAATTGAGAGTAAATACACATAACTTGCACCATTATTTCATTTTATAATTAATATATGAGGTTAAATCAATACTAAAAAAATCTTCATAGCACAATTTTATACATATGCTGCACATTCTATCATTATGCACTTAAAAATTAATATGCTACTATTCATCATCAGAATATAAAACTTTCTTTTTTATATATGATATATTATCAAAGTTCACATAAAGATAAATAACTATATATTAAAAAGTGATGTTTTATTTGTGCAGCCAAAATATCAACACAAAAGAATTGTAAATTACATGATATCAAAATAATTAAAACAGACAAAATTCTCCACAAAGTAGTGCCACTCAGTGCAAGCTAGAGTAATTAATGGATGCCAGAAGGCTTGTGCATAAAATCCCTATCTAGTGGCTATTCATCCAATATTCCCAGACTAGTTTCTAGCTTGTGGCTTTCATCATTGAGGAGCTTTCGATCAGAGAGCACTGCGCCTAAATCTTAGGATCTAATGCAACCCTCTAGCAGCCATCTTTTATCTCTACTTAACTACAAAACTATGAGACTAAAATTGAAAACAGAATAATATTTTCCAATCCAAGCTCATTAGCTTAGGGCTGAACTCAGTTCAGTACCCATATATTTTGGTGTCTTTGGTTCTTTAATAACCATAGCCACTACTATCCTATTAGTCAGGATTGGTATTAGACCACTAAACATCACATGATCACCATTTCTTATGCTTGCTCATAACTGTTATTAAAACAGACAAAACTCTCCATACAATCCCAATCAGTGCAAGCTAGAGATCAATGGATGCCAGAAGGCTTGTGCATAAAATTTCTATCTAGTGCCTACTCATCCAATATCCCCAAGACTGGTTTCTAGCTTGTGGCTTTCATCAGTGAGAAGCCTTGAAACTGAGAGCACTGCACCTAGATTGTAGGATCTAATGCAACACTCCAGCAGCTACGTTTCATCTCTAATTAACTACAAAACTATGAATGTAAAATTGAAAACACAATAGTATTTTCAAGCATAACACATGGTGATTGTGTGATGTTTAATGGTTTAATACCAATTCTGCCTAATAGAATAGTAGTGGTTATGGTTATTAAAGAACTAAAAAACACCAAAATGTATGGGTACTGAACTGAGTTCCAACCTATATGACTATATAAGCTAATGAGGTTGGATTGAAAATATTATTGTGTTTTTTAATTTTAGACTCATAGTTTTGTAGTTAAGTAGAGATAAAAGGTGGCTGCTGGAGGGGTGCATTAGATCCTAAGATCTAGGTGCAGTGCTCTCAGATCAAAGGCTTCTCACTGATGAACGCCACAAGCTAGAAACTAGTCTGGGGATATGGGATGAGTAAGCACTAGATAGGGATTTTATTCACAATCCTTCTGGCATCCATTAATTATTCTGGCTTGCAATGAGTGGTACTACTGTATAGAGAGTTTTGCTGTTTTAATAACAGTTATGAGCAAGCATAAGAAATGGTGATCATGTGATGTTTAGTGGTTTAATATCCAAATAATATATATTTTTTCAGTCTGTTGCTTGTGAAAAGATTCATTTTAACATTAAAATTTATGAATAGGTGTAATTACATGTGATTAGGTAATTTTATTACCATCTAGTGTATCTCTATTTCTGAAGTATTTGAGATAATGTCAGAATAGGAGGAAAAAAATTATTGGTGTTAAAAATAAGTAGAAAAAGATGTGCTGTTCTAAAAAAATCATCTGATGTTTTGCTAAATACATATAAGTTAATAAACTGAGATTCATATATTATCATGCTTAAAATATATAAAATAAATTACTGTTCCAATGCAGATATTTTTAATTTTAATATTATTTTACACTTATAAGACATTATCAAAAAAAATGTGAAATTTAACGAATCAATCACTATTATCAATAATTATTGGTAATAGTGATTTAATATGCAACTTTATCTTATAGTTTCATCATTCAGTTATTAGAGTGACGTCTTGTCAGTGTTGTGTCTCGTCAGCGACTCCTTTCTTACTTGGATAAGAATTGCATACAATTTTGACTGATCACAATTTAAAATTAAGATATTTTTCGCCCATTCCATGATATTTATTCCAAAACTTTTTTTGAAGTATTTTGTAGAAATATATCATGTCTTAAAATAGTTCTCAGAAATTTTGCTTTCCTCATTTTATAAAAGTTTAATGGGTTTTCTTTTTATAATTTCTCTCAATATCTAATTATTAATCTTCTTTTTCATCACATTTCATCGTAGTCAACTTTACCTAAAGACACATTTCCATATTTTCTAAGTTTATTTTCCAAGGCTCACATCCAATATGTCAGTATTCAAGGTATTAATGTAGATAAAAAGTCAAGAAAAGTACCAGTATTTTAGATGGTAATTTTATGGACACTACATTCATTCAGGAGTCCGATTATTATTCAGAATTTTTTTATTTTAGAGATTTTAAGATGGAAGTATGTTCTTATTGTTTTTTTAACGTGGGTATTTACTCTGTTCATGAGGACTACCTACAAATTTATCATAAATCCATTATATTCACACATTTTCTATGCCCGAAATTTATTTAGTAAATTGTAATTTGATTACAATTATTGTTAATTTTTATTTTGATTCCATCGGCACTTACTTAAGTTTAGACAAAACACATTCAATGATTATGTTTATTATAAAGTTTGTTGGAGACTACAAGCATTGTAATACAAAATAATAATATTGTAATACAACAAAAATATGTAAAGAAGACCAAAGGTTCCAATGATTTTAATACCCGCAAAATATCTTCTGTATTGGCTTATGAAGGCAACATCTTATTTTGTTAATTTAAATTAACCTGATACTTTTATTCTGAAAGTGATATCAACTAAATATTTATTTACTGATTTGATTTCTATAGGCTGGATATCTGTGACTTAGGGGAAATATATCAAGCTTTAACCAGACTAGTCTTTAATCTCAGGTCAAAGATATTCTAGATAATTCAAGGACTTTATAAACATTGTGAATAAAATACATGAAAGTACTCCCAGTAGTATTGATAAAGAGTGCCTTCTAAATTGCATGTTTACTTCAGAGTGATTTGTCAATTGGAACAGCCATTTCTTAACATATACATGAATGTGTGCATAATTTTATTTCCACTTGGTTTATTTGTGTTAGCTTTGAATAGGTATGTTAGTATGCTTGGCGAAATGGTGTTTTCTTTTTACATAGAAAACTAATGGAAAAAGAATAACACATTGGAGTCAAACAGAAAATTGATGAAAGAAATCTAACACACTTTGTCAGGAATACTAACTTATTATGCAAAGTTATATAATTAAAAATACATTAAGTTTCCCTTTGCTGAGAATAAATATTTTCTTTAGCAACAAACTATAAATGATAGAATGAACCATCTATTCCAGAAGTGGGAAATTATTCAGCTTTAAGCCCGCATGTTGCCTTTTTAAGTTTTAATGGCATGCACTGCCACTAATATAATAATGCAATCTGTTGAGGAGTCAAAAACACAGTCTCAAAGTAGATTTTTAGTTACTGGTCTATTCAAATTGTGGGGCATTTTTACTATTGCCTATGTTGAATGTGGTCTTCCATGGTAAAAAAGGTTCCTCATTCCTAATTTATTACTTATACTTTTACTATTAATAAACTTTGTTTTACTAAGATTGGGTGGTTATCTTAAGTCATGTGACATTTGAGCACGTAAACAGTAGGCTGAGCACAACAGTTTCATTCAACTGATAAAACATTGTTTTTTCCTCTCTGCTGAGAATGAATTGAAAAACTTTTAGCTTTTGAGTCCATCATTTTATCACTGTGATAAGCTGCACAGGGCAATAATGAACAAACCAAATTCAATTTCTGGATCCTTTGGTAGAGGTTATGCTTTTTTGAACCTACTCAATGACTTTTATTAATTAATAATTTTTGTTAGCATTTATTACAGAGTAATGCAGTTTTATTACATATTAAAAGTCAGTTTTGTACGACAAAACAGTAAGTTGTTAGTTTTTTTATATTGGGTCAATGGCAGTAATCCACTTTAAATAATATATCTATCCTGCATTGTTTAATGCCACAGTAGAGAGACAAACTCTAGAACTCAAAATGCATGAATTTCAGCAAAGTTTTGCCATGCAATAAGCCGGGGGGGGGGAGCAAATAGCGGCCCGAGGGCGACATGCAGCCTTCCAAGGCAATCAGAAACATTCACCTTGAACTGAGATTTCCTTCCCGTGCACAACCGAAGATTCGTCTCATATTTTCCACTAGGATGGCCTCGTCGATACACATGCACAGTATAGATACGATGTGCAGTGCTTTTCTAGTTTGATCTGGTTAATTTCAATTTTGTCTTTGCATTAGCAAATATATACATTTCCAACTTTAAGCGAAACCACGAACCCTCCGAAAAAATGTAAAATCAGTGATGAATGTCATGTGTTTAATGAAGAATGGACAACAAATATTTCTTTGGTAATGCAGGGAATAAAGCAATGTGTTTATTGTGTCATGAAAAAAGGTGTGGCCCTTCCACAAAGTGGCCCCCAATGCAGCCCTTTGCCAACCTCTGCGGCCCCTGAGCCAAAACATTTGCCCACCCCTGCAATAAACTATACAATTTTATTTTATTTTTCTATCTATTGGTATAAAGCTAGGTACCATTATTTCCAATTAGATAGCATTACAGTTTTTTAAATTTGGGAATAAATTTATGTTAATTTTGAGGGCAGGGAATTAGAAAATTGAAGCTATTTTACCTATAATGTAGTGAATCATTATTGATATTCTTTCTCTACCATAGAACCACAACCGTAAATATTAATATATAAATAAACACTATATGTCAGAAAAATCATCTCTGACTTTTACTGAATCTATTCACTTTCAAGGTAATCATTTAAAAATTTAAAACACCTTAAGGTTTCAAACTCTTGCTTGTTTGGTTCAATGCTTATGTAGATCTAACTCCCTATAGATTATAGTGTCTTTATAAGTAACTCATTCTTTGTTTTTTTTATTTATTTATGTACTGTTATTTCAGATACTCTTTTTTATGTATTATTTAGTATATTTATTTTTATATATTAAATAATTTTTGTAATGATGCAAAATTCTTATTTTTTTCTCTAGATTCAACGTGTTTATATAGTCATGTATACTCAAGCCATTATCATTTTTAGCAGTCTTTTCATTCTAGCTGCTGCAATGCCAGGTAAGATATAAGCATGAAGTCTAGTTAGATAAATAGTCACCAGGTTTGCTGCAATCAGAAATGTTACATTGTTATTATCAAAAGTAGATTAACATTGCTTTTAACTTTATTAACACTATTTGTAAATTTTAGTATTTGGAGCTCCATTATTAACTTTAATAAGCTTTTAATCTTGGAACTGTCTTGTTGGTTATCTATGAATCAAATCTTTACTAGATAAAATTGTTATATTTTGCTTTTTCTTTCACAAAATCTGCCTATAATCAACCAAACTAGCTATCCAATTATTGGTTAGTAAAAGGGTATCTAATTATTCTTAACTAAAAGATAAAAATTTAACTATTATCTCTCAAAAAGTTATCAAGTCTAATTAATAATACTTTTACTTTTATTTTCATTGATTATTTTTAAAGATTCTATTACCTATATGAACTAATAAACAACTTAGGCACTTCTAAGTCATCTCTAAATACAGAATAATGCTAAGTATCAAAGTCAAATTCTGGGTGGTAAAAACTTTTTCAGTTTTATTTTCTTATTTTAAATCTATTTACTGACTATATTTGGATCAGGTATCTGAAGGAAAAGACTTAAGTTTGGTTTCAAAACCTAAAAATACCAAGTTTTAAGCATATTCTAAACCAGATCATATGCATGGAAAGCATGTACATTAACTATGACATCAAATTGTCTTTTAATATTATATATATATATAGTTGAGGGATTTGAACTTAGGATTTTTCAGTCTATATTATTCTCCATTCCATCTCAGAAAACCAATACACGTGACCACATACATGTAAAAAAAGATTCCTAATATATGTATTTCTTGCAGAACTAGCACTCATCAGTTGGGTCAAATCATAAACTCTCACACGTATATACAATCAGTGCTTGGTTTATATTAAGATAGCAATTCCTTAAATTTTACTGGACATGCTTCAATCTTCTTGCACTTCCAACTATTCAACCACCCATTTTATTAAAAAAACGTGATGTAATGCTCAAAGTCCTTATTTTATTTGATATTGTAGAAATACTGATGTAGTTATCATGATCAATCTAACCCCTCATATTACCAGACAATTATTATGTATCCATATATATTAATAGGAGAGAGATGGGCTGAAACTCTTCTCTGTCTTATTAATATATATGGATACATAATGGTCTGATAATATGAGGGTTTAGATTGAAAACCACCTCTCTCCTATATATATGTAATGGTCTAGTAATATGATGGGTTAGATTGAAGGGATATCTACATAGGTATGACTACATTATCAAATCTGATAAGGGCTTAGAGCACTCCATGGTCAGTTTTTCAATGAAATGAATGGTTGAATAACTGGAAGGATAAAAAGATTGAAGCCTGTTCAGTAAAGTTAAAAGAATTGCTATCTTTATATAAACAAAGCACTGATTGTATATATCTATGGAAGATTATGATCTGGCCCAACTGATGAGTGTTGGTTTTGTATGAAATACATATACTGAATATTGTTTATCTTTTGAACATGTATGTGGTCAGGTGTATCAGTTGCTTGAGATGGAATGGATGCTGAATATAGACAGAAAAAGCCTAAATTCAAATCTCTCTACTTATATATATATAAGAAACATTCAATATAAGCAAATTTTATATATATATATAAACATTACAAGCATAAAGCTAAACTAGTCAATATATAATTATATATATATATATTAAGTGCAACAATGCTCAAGACTAAATGCGTTTGTAAGTAATCATTAAAGCCAGTCAATTTTCAGGACTCGAGGAAGTCGCATCTAGCTATAGTCGGACTTTGAGTCTTCTTATAGAATGCCATGGACGATGTGATTTAAAATACAATCCAATTCACTCCTCTATTAATAATTGCAATCGACTCTCTTCAGGCATTTCCACAAATATCCCATAGTAATAATAAATTTAATATAAGCTATATATAACTTCTTTATAAATATTAAATCACTAAGTTGATTTAACATATATATGCATGAGTATGTATATTTATAAATATTGGTTTTATAAAACGACTAAATAAAATAAACAAATGAGACCTGTTTAATTTTAAAATCAAGTTTAACACATTTTAATCCGTAATAAAAACAAAAATATTATCACATAAAGATATTAAAATTTAGAATTATAATCTGTGCTTATATACACTAATAAATTATTTAATATTCAAAAAAAAAATGTAATCATTTACATATATATATAATTTAAAATCATGTGTATAATAAATAATACACATGATTCATTATAAATCTACCTATTGTGTCATTACAATGATTCAGTGTGTGTTGTATGTTTACATACGATAACATCCATTCACACTAGATTAATAATAGAATGTATTCTGATATTAGTTATGTATGTTTAAAAATATATTATGTTAATTGTCATGTAAGATTCAATTTGGAATATAATAAAATGTACTTCCAAATTGAAATAATTTAAAAAAATTTACCTTAGTCAGCTGTCATTTCCATCAGAGTATATATCAAAACATCAATATCTAAATTTTATTAAATAAAATAAAAAAAAATAAAGTGTTCATCTTATCAGTTCCCCACTTTAATATACGAAGTAATTTTTCTAAGTAAATATAATTATCCACAAAGGAAATAAAGTTTAAGAGTTCTTAAATTATACAATGAAGTAATCCAAGACGAGAAAGAATGCGGTTTTATATCCCTTCTTAGACGAAATAAAATGATGATGAATGTTGAAACATAAAGTTCATTGATCATCCTTCGAAGAGGCAATCCAAATATTCATTCTTTAAATATTTATGTAGTAAAATATTTAACATCTTTTTCAATATAATACTCCAATATTAAAGCAGCTTTTTAAATGAGAATTACGACAATTATATTTTAGGCATTGATTAAGTAGGAATAAATTTACATGTTCGGGTTTAAAACATCAGTAGAAATCTCTGGCATAAATTATCTAGCCAAAGAACATCTTTATAAATTTTTGTCTTCTTAAATTTATATTTTGAAAGCTCATTTCGAAGACGTTGATAACTTTTATAACCTTGTTAAATTCACTGATTATTATTTTTTTATAGTTCTTTATAATATTCAAAGGCAGTATATTAATTACTTGAAGCAGGTTTTAAAATATTGAATCTTCTTTTTTTTAATTTTTCTTAAATGTGTTCTAAATTCGAACACATTTAAATTTACAAACGTAGTTCTTGCCTTAATAACTAAATAGAAGATTATTGTTATAACAATATTAGTTCGTTTTTATACTAAATTAATTTCAGCAAGCATATCACATAATCAAGCTCACGCTCTATTGTTTAAAATATACAATTTGTAATGAACCCCAAACGTTTATTTCCCTTGTTTCAAACTGATAAAAATGCAATGTTGACTTAAGGCTTTGTCAAATGTCAAGTTTTGGTTAATAAAAAATACTATTAGTTGGAAACATTTATTTATGTGTGTGTATAAACAAATTAGAATTATTCATTTTTAGAATTATTCTTTTAATACTAACTAGTCTATATATATATAGCTGATATATGAAAAGCTTAAGATAGGTGTAAGTTATTTATATCTGTTGATTCGATATAGGCACAGTTAAATTCACAAAGAAACACAAATTGTTTTAGGTGAGGCTCATATGGTACTCTCACAGTATATATATATAAACATTACAAGCATAAAGCTAAACTAGTCAATATATAATTATATATATATTAAGTGCAATAATGCTCAAGACTAAATGCGTTTATAAGTAATCATTAAAGCCAGTCAATTCTCAGACAATCACAATATCAGTAACTATCAACAATCTCAAACTGTTGTCAAGGCAACCTCCTTTTAACAATAAAGGTGGAATTCCACTTTTATTTATGCTCTAATATACTTATATAGATACTAAAAACTGCAACTTGACCACAGAGATTAAAAATATTGTTACAACAAAGTTTAAATAAACTTCCTTAATTAAACAGGTAGTAATAACATTACAAACTGCAATTAAATTTTCAAATTGCACCCAAAGTATTACTTAAATAATGTGTAATAATACTCAAGACCAAATGGGTTAATAAGTAATCATTAAAACCAGTCAATGCTTAGACAATCCCAATATCAATAACAATCAACAATCTTAAACTTATTATTTAAGTAATACTTTGGATACAATTTGAAAATTATAATTGCAGTTTGCAATGTTATAATTTTTTACTAGTCTGCATTCAGAATAGGTTATATTTACATGTTTTAGGTTTATTTGAACTTCTTTGTATCAATAATTTCAATCTCTGTGATCAAGTTGCAATCTTTACTGTCTACAAAAGTATATTAGATCATAAATAAAGATGGAATTCCACCTTTATTGTTAAAGAGAGATTACCTTGACAACAATTTGAGATTGTGTTGACTGGTTTTAATGATTACATTATAAATCCATTTAGCCTTGAGCATTATTACACTTATTTTTTAAGTAATTATAATTTCAGTTTGTAATGTTATAATTGACTATTTATTAGACTGCATTCAAAACAGATTATATGTACATATTTAAGGAGGTTTATTTAAACTTCTTTGTATCAATAATTTCAATCTATGTGGTCAAGGTGCAATCTTTAGTGTCTACATAAATATATTGGACCATAATTAAAGGTAGGATTCCACCTTTATTGTTAAAAGGAGGTTGCCTTGGCAGCAGTTTTAGATTGTTGATTGTTATTGATATTGGGATTGTCTAAGTGTTGACTGGTTTTAATGATTATATATATTCTAACTTAGAATATATATATAATCCTGATAATATAAATCTGTTTACAAAACAACCAAGTTCAAAATTGTTATTAAGATAATTCACATGGCAGATTTCCAGAGAATCATTTAAATGTAAACAGTGAACATTGTCAATTGCTCAACAAGCTTTGTGATAAATGCTTAGCCAGAGAAAGCATTTAAAATATTCTGTCAGGAACCCCCCCAACCTCTGACTATGGTTTCATGCTTTGGCACTCCTCAGAGAGGTGCTAGGATAGTTTCAGACAATAGATCTAAAAATACCAACCCAAAGCCAGCATTTATCTTAAAGTTATTTATGGAGTGGAAAATCTGAAATTTTTGACACCTACATGTCTTCAAACCCAGCTATCCAACTCAAATAGCTATATGGAGCTGATAGATCGTCAGCAATACCATATATTAGTAGTCTTAGCAATATAACATCACATAAGACTTAAAGTAGAGACTATAAATAGTCAATTAAAAAATAGCACATGACCCCATTCTCTTAAGCTTGTAAGATACAAACAGTGAAATTGTCAATTGCTCAACAAGCAAATTTGTTCAACAAGCTTTGTAATAAATGCATAGCCAGAGAAAGCATTTAAAATATCTCTGTCAGGAACCCCCCTCCTCATAGAGACATTTATCACAAAGCTTGTTGAGCAAGTGACAATGCTCACTGTTTATATTTCTTACAAGCGTAAAAGAATGGGGTCATACGATCTATGACTCTATTTTTTATTTGACTAATCATTTAAATGATCTTGTAAATAATAGCATTTTTATAGCACTGCTAATTGGCTTATCAAAAATATATAATAATGATATAAATCTATTCATAGAACAACCAAGCCTGAATAATTCATAAACCAGATTTTCAACAAATCATTTAAATGAATTTACAAAATAATAATTCCTTATATCACTGCCAATCTGACAAATAGATAATTAGATATGATGAACTTTTAAATGAAGTATGACTTTTTATTATTATAAAAGAATACATACGTATACAATTGATGAAGGCAGGTTGTCTTAGAAATGCATCTTAAATTTTTTTTTACATATATATCTTAATCCATATATTTTAAGAGTTAGTCAAATTTAGATATATTTTATTACATTTTGAATATTCCACACATAATATAAAAAATAATGGAAAATTTTAAATTAATAATATTCAGGCAAAGATTTAATAGGTGATACATTATTTTTAATCTAGTTTAATATTTATGTCTGAATAAGAAAGTAATTAATAGTTGATAGCATGTATAATTCCCAGTCATTCTGATTTCTAGCTTCTCTTTACTTAATACCAGCAAATGTTCTTATTTCATACATCCATTTTGCATGTGTCTTTTTCTAGCTTTTGAAATCTTTTATAATCCAGTTTAAGACTTCAGCTATCTATTTATTATCATTTTGAAGCAATATATCTCTTTCTTACCCTTTTAATTCTTTTAATGATGTCAGTGATACGTATTTATTACTTCACCCGTATATTTCCTTTTCCATTCGTCTTGTCACTCCTAAAATTCTTCTCTCCATATTTTGTTGAGTGGGTTGAAATCTCTATATTGCTGTTCTGTAGTTGTCTAAGTTTCAGATTATAAGCAAGAACTGATAAAACACAATTTTGAAAACCTTTTTCAAACATATAGGCATATCTCCTTTTAATTTTTACTTATTTCTACCACAAATGTTCCATCCAAGTATAACTCTATAATAAATTAATCGATTGTGTTTTCACCTTTAAATAATATTCTGACCAAAGTAATTGTAATTGTTAATTTCTTCTAATTCATCATTATCAATCTTCAATTTCTTCTCCTGAGAAAATCCATTGAATTTTACTTCAGTCTTTTTAACATTTATCTTTAGTCCTATTTTACTTTTTTATTTGATAACGTTTGCAACATTTCCTGAAACTTCGAAACATTATTTGCAAAAACAATCACATCATCTGCAAAATCCATTTACTTTTACTATCTTAGCTTTTCATTTTTATTCACAAAATACTTCTTGTAAACTATTGTAAAAAGCTATGGAGATATGGAATTAACTATCCTTATTAATGTTAATCTTTGTAGTATTATTATGTAATCTAATCATTGGTGTTACATTTTGATTATTATTCTTCAGAAAATAGTAAGATTCGAATTTTGACGATTCAATGTTTTTATTATTCTAGAAATGCTTGTAGAATTAAATGCCTTTTCATGATTTACAAATTCAAAACACAATGACAAATCATATTTATCGATTTTAAAACCATTTTTAAATCAAGCTTATTCTTTCGAGCTTATTCTTTGGCTTGAGTAAAATCCAAAGTTTGCTGTAGATGAGTTCTAGATACCTTGCTAAAAATTTTGTATAAAACTGATTAAAGTCTGATAGATCTATAACTTCTATTATCTTTATTACGTTTCTTAAATATCAATATTATTATCGCATTTTTTCAATGAACTGGTACATCTTTATTATTTAAAAATCTGGTATATAAATTTGTCAACAACTTTTCTATTTCTGCATCTATTTCTTTTAAGATATCATTATATTTCCATCACTTCCTGGAGCTTTTCCAGGAGCTGCTAATCCATAAGTGCTGCAAGGTTGCAGCACCACCAGAAAAAATAAAAACGTTGATTATTAAAATTGTTCCTGAAAACATCAATAATATAACAATCATTCAATATTTTGGTAATTATTATGTAAATATAATTAATTAAATTGTTTTTAACTCTCCCCTAATTTTCTTGTGAGTATGTTAATCCTTTTAACAATTCATCCCCTTGTGAATTTTTTCCATAATATTATATGTCAAAATGTGTATTTTTCTGTATATTTTATTATATAAAAATTTAGTTCAAAAAATTATGATAGATGGTGGGAAATTCGAAAAAGGCCAGCTGCCAATAGATATAAGCCCTGCCCTGACATGCTCATCCATTGTGTGAAGGCAAGGTCATAAAACATTTGGCATTTTATGGCATTGGTTAAAGAAAATAGTTCTAATGACCAAAAACATGTTTATTTGCGAATTTACACTATATTTATTAGATATCAAGAAATATAAATTATTAATAACTTATTTTGACTGGAAATACTTTATTTTCAAAAATATAATGTTATATTAGTAACTAAAGTGAATATGACCTGAAGCAATTTACAAGCTTAGCTTCTACGTAAGCAATCTACTTATACTTATATATGAAAATATTGCAATTTTGCAATAAATATTCAAAAATTTTAAACTTTTAAAGCATAATTCATTAGATATAAGCCAAATAAATAAATGTTCATTTACATTTTAAAAAGTAATAAGAAATAATGAAGATTTCATTGATTTTGAAAAATTGAAAATAATCTTTCTGAAATGATGACATGTATCTTTTTGTTTTGATTACGATCTCATTTTTTTAAATATTTATAGAAACAAAATGTGAACATTTAAAGTTTATTTCAGTAGTAAACAAAAATATCTATCAAATGAAGTCAAATTTATTATTTTCTTATAAGAAATAATCATTTAATCATATTTTACATTGATGTGTGAGTCAAAAAAAACATCAGAAAATGCTGCACTATGGAAGGGTTAAAAAAATTATTTTAACTGATGCTTGAGATTTTATTAAAAGAAGCTGCTGATTATAGCAGTGCCAGAAACATCATATTTGATAAGTTTCAGCATCAATGTGTGAAACAAGTGTCATTGGAGTTGCTCACTGTGCCAGTATCAGTTGTTATTTGAAAGTGATATGTTTATCTATTCTAGTTTCTCATCAGAATGAATACATTTTTATTGTTTTCATTTAGGGGATTAGCATATAAATATTTATTATAGAAAAATATTACAAAATAATAAAAGAAATATTATTTTAAATATATATTATGATGAGTATTAGTGTTAAATATATTAAAAAACATATTTTCCTAATTAATATTATATAAAGAAATTGAAATTAAAAATAAAAGATCAATCTACTCCAGATATTATTTGTCAAATAGAAGTTAATAAAAACAAAAAATATTATGTAAATTAAAAATGATAAAATTACAATCTGTAATGAAGGAGAAGAGAAAATATTTTATTTTATGACCTTTCACATTTGTCTTTTAGAAGAGGTTTAATGAAATAAGTTACCATTTTCTTTTAGTAAATTTGATGGCAAATTCAGATATTTTATTCAAAATTATATAGAATTAAAATTAAATAGGTTAGAAAGAGAATTTGAAGTTCAGCCATAATTTTTATTTTTCTCTTTCTTTCTGCTCTTCATAAATGAAAGATATATTATAATTATTTAGAAAACAACTATTACTAAAATGTAGGTTGTGAAAGAAACATATTATTCACAATTATAATATATTGTATTCAAATTTGAGATTAAGATGTTTTGGAAAACATGCCAATGTCAATTGATGAAAAATTAATTAGTTTGTTCAGTGTGATAAATATGTTTGTCAAGGTAACAAAAATAAATATCATTAAAGATTTAAGAAAGTGGAATATGAGTTCTTACTATTAGGTAAGAGTATAAATAAGTCTAAAAACAACATTAGTTTATAATTTTGAACTATAAAAAAGCAGCAGTGCAGACTGATTCCAGGAAGAAAAACAAGAAAATGCTAAGGGAGAAGAAAAGATGAAGATCTATAACCAGCCAAAGAGTAAGTCTGATGTAGCAAGTGTATATCTAATAGAAAAAACTGTTACTTAAAATACTTTTCCTATAGATTCATGTGGCTTTTTAAAAAGTATATTTACTATTTGCGATATGTGGCTAAAGAACTGATGCACATCAGTTGAACACTTGGAACTGTGTAGTTTTATTCAGATATGAATGTTGATCATTTAGCCTGTTAATGTCAGCAAATAATATATTTTAAAGGGTTTCTTTTAGTTTTAAAAATGGATTGCCATTTGATAACAGTAGAGGGCTATTCGATTACATTTAAACAATTGCAATGAGTTAAATTTCAAAACATTATATCTTTGTGTGTGTATGTATGTGTAAGTTTACTATTTTATACAATATAACATCTACAATTTATTATTTTTATTTTGTAGATAAAAATCAAGAGTTGGACAGTCACATTGTTTCATCCAGTTTCAAACCAATGGATTTTTTTGATGATTTTATTCCTACGAGTACTTATAAATTATCTAGCTCTTCAAATCAAGAGAAACATCCACATGAACAACCAGCAGTAACTGAATCTATTGATACTCATCAGAAATTTCTTCTTTCTTTTATCAGGACTTTATTTCAGAACATTTATGACTATATGTTGGCCCCAATTTACTTGATTTTACCAAAAACAGAAATAATCACCGAGTCTTCTAATCAAGAGACAACTGTTTATCCTGAAGTAGATGATATTACTACATCTTTAGATCAAGAGTCCACTGTTCATTTAGAATCTAAAGTAACTTCAGGAGAGGAGGCACCTGTACCTTCAGACCTAAAATCAACCGTTCTTCCTGAATATACAGTGACTTCTAAAATACCTGACACCTCTTCTGAATCTGCACTTTAAGAAATTCTTGTTGCTGCTGAAAAATCTATTGTTTATTTAGTAGATGATTTTTCTATTTCTTCATCAATCAGTTTACCTGAAAAAGAATCACTTAGTTTTTATATTACACATTTAGTTCCCTCTGAAGGAAGATTTTGTATTTCATAGGAATAAATCACTCTTTCATTCCGTGAATTACAAAATCTTCTATGTATACAAGAATTTTCATGAAAAAAGACAGCTCTGGAATAAAGTAATTCATTTGTGAAAGAATCTTCTTTTGCAGATGTAGAAAACACCTTACTTTCTGATCTAGCTTCAAATAATCTTCTGCACAGAGGATTTCATCTATGTTTTTCTAATTTAGAAATAGATACTTTTTTTTTGTAAAGCAATCTTCTGAAGATTTTGTTATTAATATAAGATTCAACTGTTTCTTTTCTACAATGTCATCATTATCATAATCCAGGGTGATTTTTTCTGAATAAAAATCAAATGTGTATCACCTTACATGAACCAAATGTTCAGCCTAAGACTTTATTTAAAACAAAGAATCAACAGATTACAATTTTTATTTAGATGACGAATAAAATATTAAAATCAAAAATTTGAATATATGATCGAAAAAAAAAATGCAAACAAAAATTAGATTCCGTTCATTCTTTATATTAAATTTAAAAGCTATAGCATTTTTCTTAATGTTGTAAAAAAATAGAATTTAGCAATAAAGATTTTACTTATGCTTGAATATTGTTAGAGTTTCTTTTTTTCAAGTTTAATTACTGTCTGCTGCATATGTACATTGATATAAATAATATGTATGAGAAAGTATTTTTAAAATAAATAAAATGGGTGTGGACTAATACGTGAATGTGTTCTGCAGCCATGCTTAAGATTTGGGTTTGAATTAAAATAAAATGAAATTTAAAATTTTATTTTGGCTGTGATTTTTATTTATTTTTCCAGTTGATATATAGACCTTAGACAACCTATATAACTATTCAATAATGATCAGCCAATGGGTATCTATTTATTAATAACACAAGATAAAACAGAAATGAAAACTATTCAATTCTTCAACAATTGGCAATTTGACAAGCGGAAGTATAATTCGTTTTTTTTCCACAGTTTATTTGAAAAAAAAATTTTGAAAATTTTTTTCTTGCTGTTGGATAATTAAAGATTATTTTATATTTTCATAATTAAAATAAACGAATATTATTTTTTGAATTAATAAGAATAATATTCATTTTGCAAACAACAACAACAAACAAACAAAAACAGTAACAATTTAAAGTTGTTAATAAAGTTTTACATAAGACTCGACTGAAAATTAAAATAATAAAATATAAACATGGTAAAGATAAACTACAAGTTTTTTGCAAGAAAATACCTAATCTTTTGCATCTATCACATAGGCAGGTTGCCTTCCATTAAATGATACATCCACATTTATTCACCAAAGCCCGATTGATAATCTTGATTTCCTAATAAGGACTTTCCAATCCTTTTGGTCCCTATACCCCTCTGGCTTTTAGTAAATTATTCGTAATCCTTATTCATTATAATAAATAAACAAAAATTAAGTTTTTGTAAAAGCTTTATTCGATCTTTTTGATTACCCTATTGGTTATTAGTAAACTATGCAGTACTCCCTATTTATTATAATAAGAAATAAACAGTAATTAATTTTTCATAAAAGCTTTATTCAGTAAACAAATTTTTACCAATATTGAGTTATCTGACCATCCAGTGAGAAAAAGTCTATGCAATCTCGTTGTCTCAGTGACTGAAAAGAGACCTGAAATGTTGCTGATATGGCTGGCAGACAGTACCAACATGGAATAGCCCAGAAATGTTGACAACATAACTATATTAATAGCATAATATATTTATTTACCTACTCATTCTTCGTACCTCCTTGATAAACTTCCCATATTCCCCTGGAGTATGGGTACCCCAGGTTGGAAACTATTGCACTAGATAGATATATGTTTACTAGCCACTGAATATCTAGACATTAATTATAATCAATTTCTTAGATTATGTGACATGCTTCAAAGCGACACTTTGAGCTTAGACCGAGGGACAATTTTTCTCAATTTTGTCATCCTACTTTCGCATTAAACAGGTAATTATTTTTAGCTGGATAATAAACATGAAATTAAATGATAATCTATACTCAGATTATCTCTATGTTTATTTTATTTTAAAGATACAATATCTTAACAAATAATAATAATTTTAAAGAGAGCAAAGAGCTTTACAAATCACATAAAAAACTTTGTCTTTTACTAAGATGACAACCTTTTCCTGGAAATTCATTCAAAAACATTCATCTTTTTTTTTTTTTTTTGAATTTAGCTCAAAGATGAAACAAATTATCTTACAAAAAATAAATTATATATGAAGAAATTAATAAATGTCAATTTCATATAAATTGTATACACCTGGGTCTCTTTTCTACACGGACTTATTTAACACGATTTTAAAGTTACGCGATTCGTGTTTTACCGGAAGCCGAACTCTGATAATGCGCTGTTATTTTAAATAATAAATTTCGAGCACTTACATTATATTGAAAGTAATTGCACATTATTGGAATTCGACTTTCATCTTAGTAATTTCAATATTTTCAGTGCTTTATAATAGTAAGATTTTATGCAATGATGAAATTAAAATCATGATTTCCACATTTTATGTATACACACATTAAATTTTACAAGATTATAATGTAATATTGTTCAAACATTGTGCGTGTTAATTTTGCATTTTAAATAACATTCTGTTTTTGCTTTTTAAAAAAGAACGTAATCAATTATTAATCATTTAGTGTCAGCAAGTTTATTTTTAAAAAGTGAGTAATAGCAGTGGGCACAATTAAAATTGAAAATTAAAGACAAAAATAAGAATTTAATTTTTAGTTGTTAGATTAATTACTAATTACGTTGTCACCAGAAAAACATTAATGCAACATAAGAGTGACATTGGCGCTAGTTGTATTTTCTCTTGTGAAGAATCTGTTTTTTTTATTAGTTTGCAAACGAACCTGTTTAACGGCAAATAGCGATAATAATTAAAACGTGTATAAAAAAATGTAAATTACTGTAAATTATGCATAAAAATATATTGTTTTGAATAAAATTAAATATTATAGTTAAAAAAAGTTTGTCTTATATCAATTTTTTTCAAATTTGAAATTTTTTATTAGTCATATTTTATTTCCTTATTTTTTTTTTTGCGTGAATTTTAAAGTAATTTTACGATGGTGCTTTGCTTTTACACGAATTTTGAAAAATCACAGCCACCCCCACCCCCTTTTCAATGTAAGATACGTCTATTTTTGCATGATTTCATTTGCGCGTGTTTTCTGAGGAACCTATCTATCGCGTAAAACAAGACCCAGGTGTATTTTAAGAAAACTCTCAAGAAAATGTTAATTTCTAAAATCAATATATTGATATCCAGTAAAAAAAAATCAAACTATTCCTCTAATGTTACATTTGAGTTTTAGGTAAAGTCAAAAAGTTTGAATACCCAATTGGAATAATAATGTTAACAATTGATTTTTAAAATGTGAAATAATACACAAAAATAAATCAATCTATGTTACTATTAATCACTGTTATGTAACAAATCAATTAGCAATATAATGTTCTTGTTTTATTTTACATATAATAATGCAGGTTAAACAAAATTTTTTTTGCTCGTTTAGATCGCTCTGAATAGTGTGTTTTCCTCATAGCAGCCATATAAAACATTATATTCAATTGAGTGTATTATTTTACACATTAAAACCAACCAATTAAGTTTTTTAAATTCTCAAATATGTTTGAACCGATAGTTCAGTATAATTATTAAGTTTTCAAATCTCTGTTATTTAATGAAAGTGTTTTCATCTGAAATGTATTATATTGTGGAATTGGATAAGTCTAAATATTTTAATTTCGATATTGATCTATTGTTTTTCTGAAAGTTTGTGATGATGATATTTTAGTTTTATTTATATGTTGGACTAGTTCCATAATCTAATATGAGTATTGAATGTCTTTAGAAACGTTAACTTTATTTAAATATTCCAAATACATTCAACTGTTAGTAATAGACACAGGTTAGTATATGCACAACATTTTGAGAGATATTATTCTCACCTCTTCTTCGGTGTTGCTAGCCTGATCAGTGAGAGAACTAGCATGGGAATCGAACCTGGATCCTTAGATTCTTGAGTATTGAATTTTTAAGGTAATGCTCTAACCAACTGAATCATCCCGCCAAAGGCAATAGTCAATAGGAATTTCATATATTTATCTATGAGGTTCCTCCTGATTTCTCCACTTTTTCCTAAGAGGAAAGTTGAGTAGTGATTTCCTTACATTATGTATAGTCACACTAGGTTGACTTATGGGATTTTTTGCTATTATCATGTGAGCAGTTTCTTTAAATTTTTTTTTTTGTACCTTTTCTTCTCTATCCAATATTTTTGTATTTTCCCAATTGAACATATGTTCATTGGTACATACATGGTCTGCTACCTTAGACACCTGTTTTCTTTCTTCTATTCATCAGTTTGTGTTCTTGCAAGTGCTTTTCAAACTCTTATGAAAAATAGTTATCCATCAGCTGTTATTAAGAAAACCTTAAATAGACAACAATAAGAACCATAAAAAACAATTATTGGTGCTGTAGTACAGCAGTTGGCAACCAGTGGTCTGCAGACTACTGGTGGTCCATGATGTAAATTTAATGGTCGCAAAGAAATTCAGATATTATTTAAATTTGCTAAGCTCATTTAATAAAATTTTTAAATAAAAAATAAATTTTGTTTAACCTGTATTATTATATGTAAAATAGAACAAAAACATTATATTGCTAATTGATTTGTTACAAAATACTACGGTGACTTGCAAAGCATTTACCTCAAAGGCCTTTAATTAACTCCTACTCGTCAGTGGCATAGAAAAAGTAACAAAATAAATATACAGAATTCTGTACAATTGACTAGACATCAAATTTGACTACAGCGCACTTTTGGTAATTGGGTAAACTAAAACTCAAAAATTTTATTAAGAATTTTGAAGGAAAACATCTATAAAAATTATTAAAGAATAGAATACTATTCGTTATTAATCTTAAATAATTTTTGTAAATACGAATTAGAAAATTACATATATAAAACATAACAAATACATATTTATACATTCATTTATTTTTATGAAATAAAATGAACATTATATTACCAAAAAACAAAATAAAACATAATTCTTTAACAAATTATAAAACATATAAATACGTTTTATTTTCATATAACTCAAAATGAAAACAAATAATTACAAAAAAATATACACAAAAATTATATTAATATAATATTCTAATTTATTTTGTACTTTAAATTCAATATTACAATCACTTAAGTATTTCTTTATATTTATATGTAATAAATCTGACTCCATTTACAATGACCTACTTGTGTGAAAAAATGTTCTCTACTGTAACAGTTATTAAAAACAAGTATCGCTCTCGGTTTGAAATAGAAGCTCTGTTACATGTTGTGGTGATATCATTGGAGTCAAGGATTAGTAAAATAATTTAAAACTAAGAGCAGAGTAGGCCAATATTTTTAAATAAATATGACTATTGTTTATTATTATTTTTGTAGTAAAATTAAAGTTATAAATATATATGAATATCATACTCAATACTCATATTAATTCCTATTTTTAAAAATTATGTTAGTGGTCTGCAATATCTAAAAGATTGTTAACCACTGCTGTAGTATACCCATATATACCAAAAATAGCAGACAAATGAAAGAAAATCTGAAATCAGTATAACATCAGAACAGCTTTCCAGAGACATAACACCCCACAAGGAATTCTAACATCTATAAAGCTTAAACTTGAAATGTTAAAAAGAAAAACTGCATCTGCAAAATACTATGTAAATGTGGAAGAACATATATTGGTGACTTGAGTTGTCCCATTCAAAAGTGCTTGCAAGAACACAATCTGATGATTAGAAGAAAGAAAACAGATAAAGTCTAAGGTATCAGATCATGCATATACCAATAAACATATGTTTGATTGGGAAAATACAAAAATATTGGATAAAGAAGATGTACAAAAAAATTTTTTTAAAGAAGCTGCTCACATAACAATGGTAAACAACCCCATATGTCAACCTAGTGTGACTATACATAATGTATGGAAATCACTAATCAACTTTGCTCTTAGGAAAAAGTAGAGAAATCAGGAGGAACCTCATAGATAAGTATATGAAATTTCTACTGACTGTTGCCTTTGGCAGTATGGCTGAGTTGGTTATAGCATTGCCTTAAAAATTCAATACTCAAGAATGTAACAATCCAGGTTAAATTCCCATGCTAGTATTGTCATTGGTCAGGCCAGAAACACCTGAAGAAAGGGAGAGAATAATACATCTTGAAAATGTTGTGCATATACTAACCTGTGTGCTATTAATAGCAGTTGAATGTATTTGGAATATTTAAATAAAATAAAATTTTTTTAAAGACATTCAATACTCATATTAAATAATGGAAATAGTTCAATCTACAAATATTGATTTATGATTTTGTAGATTTACATTAGATTAAAATTTGGCTTAATATCCACAAATTCTGGTTGGTTACATAAATGTATAAAGCAATTATTGTTAATTGTTTTTTGCTGTAATAAACATTTATGTATTTTAACCTGCATACATAAAAATAATAGTAGATTTAAACTTCAACTTAATCAAATTCAACTACAAGAGATACTTGATAATGCCCAATATGAGGATATGCATTATAATTCTCTCATTCTGGGATACTTAAAGCATATCAATGCCAGAGAGGGCAAATTTGAATCCAAATATAATAAAATAATATTTAGGAATAATTATATCAAATCCTGATAATATTATTGTATAAATCGCACATTGTTGTTGAATCAGTAATAAATTGAGAGGTTGCTAATCTCTCGCATTTGGATACTGTTACTTCTCAGACAGCCAATCAGATGTTAAGACAGCAGTCTGAAGCATGATCAAGTCACAACAACACATGACAGAGTTTTTGATAAAAAAAGGATGGTCCCACCCTCTTCTCTACTTAACTTTTATATATATATATAAGCCAGTCTAAGCATCTTGGCTTGAAAGTGTATTGTCTGAGAAGCAACAGTAGGCACATGTGAGGAGGCAAGAGATTATCAACCTCTCAATTTATTACCAAATCCTGATATTAGATTAAAATATTTATTTTCACATTTTATTATAAAAGCATACCAATGCCTGAAATCTTTCCTCATTTGATCATCTATTCCTGTAATTCTCATAAGTATCCTTGATTAGTTTCATTATTGTATGTACATATTTTATGATCCATGTAAAAATATAACTAGCAAAAAATCTGTTCACTGGATTATATGTTTGATTTTATAACTCTAATAATAATAATTCAATTCAATGTTTATTAACATGTAAACATATAGTACAACAAAGACCAAAAAGTTTATATGTGATTGCTATTGCAGCTCAATAACTGTTGAATTGCTTTTTTAAAACTATTACTTGACAAATGAAAAATATCTATGTTTTTAAAATATTTGCTATAAATATCTGGCAATCTAACCAATGTAGATCTTTTCAAACAGTCTGAATGAAAATGAGGTATATAAAATAGTTCAGTATTTTTACCATCCAGCTTGGGGATCCTATATTGTATCTTTGTCTCCAACTCAGAAACATCTATTTCTCCTTTCCTATCTTTTGCAATATTAACATATCACTAACAAGTCTATGTTTGAACAATTTATTACTTGAATTTCCTGATTTATTTTTAAGCAATATTAATTTTTGAAATTTATGTTCAACACTTTGAATCATATTAATATGTGAAATTGTCTCTGCATTCCATATAACAGATCCATAATGAAGTATTGGAATCACTAAATAACATCAATATAGTATTTAAATCAAAATTATTACTTATCCTCAAAATAATAATAATAATAATAATAATAATAATAATAATAATAATAATAATAATAATAATAATAATAATAATAATAATAATAATAATAATAATAATAATAATAATAATAATAATAATAATAATAATAATAATAATAATAATAATAATAATAATAACTGTAATAATAATGATGATAATGGCGATGATGATGATGGTGATGATAATAATAATTATATAATTATAAAACATCATAGATTCAATTGTTTAGGTGTAAATTCTTTCAATCTTTCATTATGAGCAATGAGGCTTTCTAAATATTTAAATAAAATTTGGGGATAATGATTGTAGCAACTTAACAAGATAGTTTTATTTGAAATATTTGTTTAAAGAAAAGATGAATTATTTTTTTAGTTGACTGTCAGATTAGTTTTTATAGATTTACACTTGCTTAAGAAAGCACTTAATCTTGACAGTTTAGATTAAAATAATTGAATTGAAAAATTACCTTAAGAAATGAGACTTTTAATAGTTATAATTCCTTTAAACATTTATTCAATTCATTTCAAGATAACTTTAATCAATATATATATATATATATATATATTGTGCCCATGCCATTTATCATAATCATTTTAAGTAGAATTTAAAAATATCTAGTTTTAAAAAAAAATTAAATTTATGTTATTCTATATTAATTTTTGGCTGCAGAAAAAAGTTTGCTATTAACTGAAAGGAGACCCTTTCATTCCTCTTGGAGGCCTTAAAGGAACCGAGGGGAGCAAATTCCTAATGTCCACTCCATACGTTCTTGTCATTGCAGCTGTTATTACTATGTGTTTATTCATATAGTATATGAACATGGATGGGCTGCTCACCAACATGCATTAGCTAGCATGGTGAGTTTATTGGCTTTTTACCTCTGAGTTTAAAATCAAGAAACACCATGGTCTTTCTTCTCAATGCCTGATAGGGCAGAATGAATGTTTTGTGTAAATGATAAATATTTTTCCAATACATATATACAATTATGACAGACAAAAATAAAGCATGGCCCTTATTCCCAGGAGGCTGTAAAGTCACCAACCAAGGCAGCGGTTGGTGGCCGAAGGCAGAGGGTGCTAAGAATTCCCTGATTGCGAACCCAGGCTGCCATTTGATGACAACTTTTTATTTAGGTACTTACAACTGCAGATCACTTTCAAGTGAAGGAAGATTGCAAGAATTAGAAGAAGAACTCTCTTATATTAAATGGGATATTATTGGACTTTGTGAAGTTAGAAGAAAAGGTGAAGAGACAATTGATTTAAAAAGTGGACATATATTCAATTATAAAGGCACAAATATTGGAAATACAAGTGGAGTAGGATTCATTATAAATAAAAAGTGGAAGAACAATATTGTGGAGATTGACGGTGTATCAGACAGAGTGGCAAAATTAGTTATACAACTTAATAGCAGATACCAAATGCAGATAATTCAGGTTTATGCCCCAACAAGTTCTCATAGTGATGAAGTAGTAGAAGATTTTTATATGGATGTACAAAAGGCTTTTGATCAGAGTAAACAACATTTTAAAATTGTTATGGGAGATTTTAAGGCTAGAATTGGTAAACAAATGAAAGATGAAAGTGCTGTAGGTAATTTTGGTTATGGTAATAGAAATGAGAGAGGGCATAGACTTGTGGAGTTTGCAGAAAAAGAAAAACTTTATATTATGAATTCTTTTTTTGAGAAAAATGCTAAAAGAAAATGGACATGGAAGCATCCAAATGAAGGTACAGCAGAATTGGATTATATTTTGACTAACAGGAAATACATATTTCAAGATTGTAATGTTCTTAATAGATTTAACACAGGAAGTGATCATCGATTAGTAATGTGCAAGATACTTGTTAATGTAAAACTAGAGAGACAAAAATTATTAAGAAAAACAATATTTACAGTTGATATTCCTAATCTTCAGAAACATTTAATGAATTTAAATTAGAACTTACAAATCGGTTTCAAGTATTAGTAGATTTTGAACATGATTCAGATTTGAATGAAATTAATATGAAAATAACTGATACACTTTTAAAAACTGCAACAAAGATAGCTGGTAGGAAAAAGCAGCAATTGACCAATAAAATTTCTACTGAGACTAGAGAATTTATGAAGAAAAGAAGAAATATGAAGATATACAAAAATGATGCATTAAAAAGAATTGAATATCTCGAATTTTGTAAAATGGTGGGGAAAAGAGTTGAAAATGATATAAGAAAGTATAACTGTGAACTAGCAAGAAAAGCTGTAGAAGAAAATAAAAGTCTTAAGAATGTAAAACAACATTTTGGTATTGGTAGGAAATTTATATCTGCAATAAGAAAAAAAAGATGGAATTATTACTAAAAAGAGAGATGACATCATGAAATTGGTAGAAATTTTTTATCAAGAATTATATAGTAATAAAGAACAAGTACCTCCTATATCTATTACATCTTCCGAATTGCCCAGAATTTTAAATGAAGAAATGAGAAATGCAATTAAATGTATGAAGAAAGGAAAGGCTCCAGGTAATGATGCAATTATAATTGATATATTAAAAGAAGCACGTGAATAAACAGAATTTTTTTTTAGTAAAGTTATATACTAAATGTCTAAATGATAAAGATGTACCGGATGATTGGAAGAATGCAGTAATAATATTAATATTTTAAAAAGGTGATAAAGAAGATATTAGAAATTACAGACCTATCAGTCTTTTATCAGTTTTATATAAAATTTTTACCAAGATAATTACAACTCCTCTACAGAGAACATTGGATTTCCACCAACCAAGAGAACAAGCTGGATTTAAAAGTGGTTTTAGTACAGTAAATCATATTCAGGTATTGAGAGAAGTTATAAAAAGGACAAATGAATATGAGTTGTCATTATGTTTTGGATTTGTAGATTATGAAAAGGCATTTGATTCTATAAACATTTCTTCAGTGATTAAAGCATTGGATCATCAAGGTATAGATCCAGGATATTGTCATATTTTAAAGAATATTTATAAAAATGCAACAGCAACAATTATACTGGGAAAGTCAACATTGAGAAAGATGTAAGACAAGGTGACTCCATATCTCCAAAACTTTTTACAGCAGTGCTGCAAGAAGTATTTTGTGGATTAAAATGGGAAACTAAAGGAATGAAAGCAAATGGAGATTATTTAAGTCATTTAGATTTCACAGATGATGTAGTTGTTTTTGCAAATAATGCTTCAGAGCTGCAGGAAATGTTGCAGGAGTAATCAGATGAAAGTAGGAAAGTAGGACTAAAGATAAATGTTAAAAAGACTAAAGTAATGTTTAATCGATTTGCTCAAAATATGAAAATAAAGATTGATTATGATGAATTAGAAGAAGTTAACAGTTAAAAATACCTTGGTCAGATTATTAATACAGATGGAAACATAATGGAGGAAATTAATCATAGAATTAAACTTGGTTGGAGTGCTTTTGGTAGAAATAACTTGATACTAAAAAGAAATATGCCTATGTGTTTGAAAAGGAATGTTTTTAACAAATGTGTTTTACCAGTTCTTACTTATGGATCTGAGACTTGGACACTCAATAGAAGAACAATACAGAGGCTGCAGACCACTCAAAGAAGTATGGAGAGATGCATGTTGGGAGTAACAAGAAGAGATCGAAAATGCAATGTATGGGTAAGAGAACAAACAGATGCTACTGACCTCATTGAAAAAATTAAAAGATTGAAGTGGAGTTGGGCTGGACATATTGCTAGAAGAGATGATAATAGATGGACAATTGAAATTTTAAACTGGATTCCAAGAGATTGTAAAAGACCCAGAAAGAGACCACATGTGAGATGGATGGATGAAATAAGAAAGTGTGCAAGGGTGATGTGGAGTAGATAAGCTAAAGATCGAAGAAGATGGATTAAATTGGAGAGACCTTCATCCTGCAGTGGATTGATAATGGTTGATAATGATGATGATATTAGTTTATATTAATTTTGTGAATAAAATGAGTTTGAACTTGCTAGATAGAAAGTTTATAAAGATATTTAAAGTATTTTAAAGTTGTTTAATGTAATTTAAATGATAAAAGTAATAGATTATATGTTATTTATTTGAAAGATAAAATTAATTAATATTTATTACATTTAAAAGATATAATGTTAAAACAATAGTTTCATTATAGTATTAAATATTATATAATATATCTAATATATTTTACATAATTTTAGTTATTTAAGTTATTATTTAAAATAATTAGTAATTAAATTATTCTAGAATGTTCTAAAAGTGTTACATGTCTTTAAAAGTGTGTGTATTTGTCTTTGAGCTTTTATGTTTTCAGGAAAAATATTAATTTTTAATTTCTTGTTAGTAAAATCATACACATTAAATGTTACATTGTAAATTTTATTATAAAAGTAACTATTAATTTTTCTTTTGCTGTCTAAATAATATTTTCTATTTTAAAATTAATATTCAAGTTATTAAAAATATTTTAATTGTTTAAATAAAAGTTTTTTTATATTATGAAATATTTATAAATTTTATATAATAAAATTTAAATGATGTGTCATATTATTTAGAAAATTATTTTGCAGACAAAATAATTTAATTTATATGTAAATTAGTATTTAAGAAGAACTTGTGTCAGCAATGAAATCACCGGATAGGATAGGTATAAATATAGGTGTCCAATCGGTCCAGACAGTTTTAGTTCTGATCTTGTCTAATCTTGTTTTGTTTGTCTAATCTGGTCATGTCTTTAAAAGTTTTAATGTTTTATAAAATATTTTTTAATTATAGTTAAAAGTATAATTTTAAATAATTATTATTATGTATCTCATGTTTGAGTAAAAGAATCAGTTCCCTGTCAGTAAAATTTCACATCAAAACTTAATGAGAACAATGATAATTTTATGGAAACCAATAGTTGTCATCAAAGCATTGACCTAATGCCTAGAAAAATCCATGAGAATTTCAACAATACAACTGAGAAAATCTTAAGGATTCGTAAGAACTTTATATTTAATATTTTTAGTATGTGTGAAGTGAAAGTACATTTATATTTAACAATTTTGATAAACTCTTATAAATATAAACTGTTGAGGAATTTATATCCTATAAGTATACCGAGGATATTTATTGAAAGTTATTTAACAAGTTATATGTGCCTTAAAAAAGGGAAGAGCAAATGATATTATGCAACTGAATTAGATACACATGAAGGAATTTTATAAATGTGAATATATTTTATATCATTTACAAAGGCGAATGTGAATTTGTTTTAAAAGAGAATGGCCTAAATGAACATTATATATATTAAATTTGTGCATATCAAGATAAAGAGAATGTCTTTTGAATTTTACATAAAAAAACAGATTTTTCTGTTTAAAAGAAAGATGAATTATACATTTAAAAAAAATTTCCTTATTAAAAGTGAGATGAATTTTGATATTATTCTAAGATTATCATTATGTCTTATATAAAATATTACCTGAATGAAAAGACTGTAAAGTTACAAAAAAATATTTAATTATTATGTGCATGTTTGAAAAGATAAAAATCTTAAATTTTAAAAAACATCCGGTGATAAATTATTGCCATTAAAATACGAGCATATACATTTTTAGAAAAAATAAGAATGAAAGTTATCTGCTGAAAAAAATAACCGATAAATAATTTTATTCTTTAAGATGTTTTTATAAATCCTTTCTGATGAAGGAATATTAATTTTGCTATATTTTACCATAAATTTGGACCAGCAAATATATAAAATGTACATATGAGAAATTATTTTTTAATATGAAAATTGTCCTAATGAATGTTTTTAATCTGATATATCTGTTCTGGAAAATGTTAAGAAATGGACTTGGATAGAATATTTATCCAGCATGGATGGACAGTATTTCTTAAAGATTTTCAAAGATTTAATTTTGTGATTTATGGTGTTTTATAAAGTGTGACAGGAGAGAGAAATTTTGTTCAAACTTTTTCCATAGTCAATAGCAACGAGGGAAGCTTGGTGTTGGAGGAATGAAAACAAATAAAAACTTTAGTAGCTTTGAATTTTATTACTTTTCTATTTTTAGTATTAATATTTATTGTTATTGATAATATTCAGTTAATATTTTTATTAATAATATTCAGTTAATATCTTTATTATTAGAAATATGCTTAGTTTTAATATTGGAATAAGTTAGTTAAAAATATAAATAAAAATGATAGATAGCAGAAAATTTAATTTTCTGAAAGGTAAAATACCTATAACTTATTTTGTTTGGATGACCATGAAAAGAAAGGGATCACCATATTTAATTCCAATAATTGTTGTAATTAAAGGTAAATTATTATGCATTTTAGTAATAATTTAATTTATATTTTGTTTCATTTATCATATTGCTTGAGTATTAAAGGCAGATGAATAATATTTATATGATTATGAATATGTTAATGAATTTATGAATGTAATGTAAAGATAAAACTGCTTTGTAAGTTATATAAAGGTATTTAAGTAATTTTTTATGAATACTTAAGTATGCATATCTTTCTACTATAATTATGAGTTTCTAAGATATCATTCTAGAAATTGATCTTAAAATTAACTATTACTATAATATAAGTGAATGAATGTATAATAATGTTGGATATTTTATTTAAATCATTTGTGTATATAATGTTTTGAACCATCTTGGATTTAATATTCAATATTTATTTTGGAAAAGTAATTTTGAGATTGTTTTATGTAACATAGTTATAATTTCTTTGCAATGTTAGAAGTATTTAGAATATGGAAAATAAAGGATAGTGGTCTGGGAAATTAGTTATAAAACAAAATCCTGGATATTAGGGATATTAAAAAAGAATATTATATGTGAATCATATTGTTATAAATTAAGGATTTAAATACAGGTAACAAAGTTCTGTATAGTTAATACATGGGAAGTTGCAATCTCTCCATAGTTCAGTAAGAGCTCAGGAGAAGCCGTGACCAAATTTAGGGTACATGATAAATATGACTTTAAGCACTGTAATCATGATATTTTATATTCATTTAGGTTATTATTGTATTCATATCCCTCACTATAATCACTATTAATTGCCACTGGATATTACATAATAAATAATAGTTTAAAAGTTGGTTTGTGAATGCAAGAAGAGAAATTTTTTATCACAAATTGCTGTGTATTTAGCTATGAAGCTGACTACCAACAACTAACATAAAATTATAAATTACCAAAACATTATTGATAATGATTAAATATATTTATTTACATATTATACATCCACATAAATTAAGATTTAATTGAGTAACAATCATATTTATTTTATTTACATATATAACAAAATAGTCCTTGATTTAAAGTTCTACTTTCTCTGCCCATATTGCCACTGAATAACTAATCCTTCCACTATACTAGTGGTAACATTAAGTGAATATTAACATTTATACTCACAGTTATTTTACAAAACACAGTCCTATTTGGGTCTTATCAGATGTACATAAATAATAAAAGACTAGTGGAGTCTATTAACACTTTCCATAGTCAGCGATCTTTAACCTTCAGAGGTATGGGCTCTGGGTAACATCCATCATTGCAGAAAAGTCAGATCACTTTTCCCTCAGTTTTTCTCAAGGTCTTTATGACATCTGTGGCACAGCAACAACAGCAGTTTATGATGAATAGAGACAAGCTGCTGATGATGTTTCCTTTTTAGTGTACACTATTTATATTCATTTTTTCCTTGTTTGATATCATTAATAAATTCCTACCATTCCAATATAACTGTTCCAATATAACTGTTCTTCCATTTGGTTGATGCATCTTTACAATGATGATTGGGATCCAGCTTTTACTTACATCCATTCATATTTTTTAGTAATTAGTTTTTAAATATTTTATCTGTTTGCTTCTAAAATTAATTTAATGTTTGATTTTAAAGAATACACAGTTTTCTCTGTCTCTTAAACCACTAGTTATATTTAGCCTTGTAATTAACAACTTGGTTTATCTTTGAGAAATCTTTTGTAGATGTCTGTTTAAGTTTAATTTAACTGCCAACTATCTTTCTTTATTGCTATTAAACTTAAACTAAAAATTATCTAAAATTAAATTACTTTATTTTTTTTTACCAAATCTAATTTCTTTTTAAACTTATTAGCAATCTTTTTATTGCTTTTAAAACTTAGATATATATTTACATTTCATTGTTATTTTTAGAGTAAACTTAGCTTTATAACTTGCAACTATTGAGTTACTAAAGCCTATATATAGTTTCTGCAAAATGTAGCACCTCCCCCCACTCCAGAGAAAAACCTCATTAATCTACTACATGTAATCACAAAGTCTAACCAGTTTACGTTTTTCATGAATAGGCCTGGATGATGTTTCTTCTCCCACTGTATTTTTTTCTTCTTCCTATTCTGCAGTTTTTTGTGAGTTTTCATTTTGACCTGGTTGTTCTTCTCTTATGCCATTATCATTTAGGTCTTCATAACTTTCTTCATTGGCATTGCACCTTTTTTGTTCATTTTCTGTGTTTTTCATTTCAAAATTAATGTTTGTTGTTTCATGCCCTCTACTGTAATTCTCATGGTGTTTATATGTATCATCACTTTCACTTCTAATAAATACAAAATGATTTGACAGACTTTTTTAAACTGCTTCTTTGAACCATGTTTTACATAAAACATCTCGAAACCATACTGCTGCTCTGATTCTGAACTTCATTCTGTAGTAATTGCCTTTGCTCACTATTTTCCTTTGAATGTATCAATAGCGTTTTGTTCTCAATCACTTTTCTAATAGAAGTTCTGCAGGTGCGACACTGGTTACTATGCATAGCATAGAATGTTGAGCCAGCATTATTTCCTGTAGCCTATTTTATAATTGTCCATAATTGCTTTTTTAAAACTCTTTTTTATTTGTTGCATTGCTTTTTCAGCTATGCCATTTGATTCAGGATGGTACAGGGGATACTCATATGTATAATTCCATTTTCTTAACAATATTTTTTCATAATGTGACTCATGAAACCCATTGCATTATTAGATACAATGGTTTCCAGTAATTCCTATATTGCAAAAACTTTATCCAAACCTTTATTGTTTCCTCTGTGCTTGCATTTTCAATTTTATGGCATTTTGTCCATTTTCAGTATGCACCTATTATTATTATGATCATTTTTTCTTTGATTGGCCCTGTGTCATCGATGTCTAATCTATCCCATGGTCTGGTTATTTTGGGTCACTCAGTGCACTTTATTACTGGGAGTGCCATCTTTGTCTGGCAGGTTTTGCACATCTTTATGTATTTTTCAATATCTGCATTTATTTTTGGTCACCAGATATAACTACGCACCAATGCTTTAGCTCTCACTACTCCTGGGTGGCTTTTATGGAAGTTCCAACACATGATTATGGCCTTCAGGTGGTATTACCATTTTATCACCCCATTATTAGACATCCCTTGCATACTGATGACCTTTCTCTGTTTAACCAAACCCTTGATTTGCATAGCTTGGTTTTGTTTTAGGTCATCCTTCTCTAATCCACTTGTTTAGTATCTGGTATCCCTGACTTTATTTTGTCCACTTTCCTACTGTTTCACTATTTTTTATGCTTGATTTTTATTCTATCAATATAGTTCCACCTCTGTTTCTGAGCTTATAGGTTCCAGTCTATCTGGGCATCTAAATAGAGCATCTGCAGGTGTGATGTCTTTTCCTTTTTTGTAATATAACTTATAATCATATGTGGCTAAAATATTCCACCAGTGTAACATCCTTGAACGTATGTATTTGGGTGCTAATTCATTATGGGAAAAATACCTAATAATAGCTTATGGTCCATGAAAATTTCAAATCTTCAGTTCCATATGTACTGGTGAAAATTTTTAATTGCGAATACTATGGTCAATGCTTTTTTATCAAATTAGCTGTAGTTTTTTTTCTGTGTTTGAGAGGGTGCACAAAGCTTAAGCTACTGGCCATTCACCCTTATTACTAGGGTGCACTAACACTACCCCTACCCAATATTCAAATGGATCAGTAGTTATTCACAGTTTTTATCCCTATTGTATTGCACTAATAGCCTATCGGACTTTAACAGTGCCTTTGTTTTCTCAAAAGCTATTTCTTGCATCTGAGTCCATTGCCATTTGTGATATTTTCTAAGTAGATACTGTAGTGGTTTAGCTACCATTGCTTTGTTATCTAAGAACAATTCATAAAAATTTACTAATCCTAGAAATGCTTGCAATTGTCGTTCTGGGATTTATTTGCATTTTTTTACAGCTATGATTTTATCTGGACACAGCTTTTTTTCTTTGTCCAAAATGATGTGGCCTAAAAAACCTAATTCTTGAGTTTGCTACACACATTTTTCCTCATTCAACTTAATACCTACCTATTTAGTCTTTCACAAACACTTAATATCATGTCTTTTAATTCTTTTACTGTTACTGCAGTAATTAAGATATCATCCAAATATGGTATAACTCCTGTTAAACCATTTAGAATGTGGTCAATTTTCACTTGGAAAATATTGGAAGCCATGGAGGTTCTAAATGGCAGGGTATTACAGATGCACAATCCGAAAGTGTTGTTAAGGTTAATATTTCAGCTGTTTTTCAGTTAGCTTGATCTAATGAAATGCAGAATTCAGATCTAATTTTGTGAAAAATTTTGCATCCATTAACCTAGCTAACACTTCTTTAACATTTGGTATAGGATATGCTCCTTTATTTAGTTATTTATTCATGGTAACTCTACAATCTCCACAAATTCTAAATTTCCCATTTGACTTGGTGATTATTACTATTGGCATTGCCCAATCTACTGTCTCAACCTGCATTAACATGCCCTTCCAACTAGAGATCTGATTTTTTCCTCTACTTTTTCTTTTTGCGTGAGCAGTATCATCCTAGCTTTATAGATAATAGGGTTTGGTTTTTCCATCAACTTAATGTGGACAGAATTACCCACTATTTGCCCTAACTTATTTTCAAATATTTCCATGAATCTCTGCTTTATTTCCAGTCTGCTTGCCAAGTTATTCACAGTGTTAACATGAATGCTTATGTCTAACTTTGAAAACCAGTCCTGCTCTATTAAAGGACTGATTTTTCCCTTTACTATGTACAATGACAAATTTTACATTCCTATTTTTGTACTTCATAGGTATTATAGCATAGCCTAGCATACCCAATTTGTTGCCACTAACATCTCCAGCTCTTAAATTTGTCTACCTAATTGGAAAGTCAGTGCATTTTACCTTAATCTCTTTCCATAATTTTTCTGAGCACAATGAAATTCCCTAGCCACTATCGATTTCCATTTCAATGTTTTTATTACAGATTTCTAATTTTACCATAAATTTATTTCTCAGACTTACTCTCATATTATTTATGCTCACAATATCATCTATTGCAATTGCATTTGAATTTTCTGCCACTGACGACTGGCTTTTGCTTTACACACATTTCTAAATGACCTTTGACATTACAGTTATGGCACTTTTCATCCAGAAACTTACATTGGCTTTTTATGTGCTCTTTTTTACCACAGCTGAAACAAGTAATAATTTTCTTTGAGCTATTGAATGTATTCCATTCTTTACGATTAGTTTTCCACATTGCTATATCCTCATTTTCAGTTTTATTTTGTACTAATATTAGCTTGTGAGTTATACATATCTGGATAGCTGACTCAAAGTTTAAACCTGTATTACCCAGCAGATTTTTTTTCAGATCTTCATCAAGCAGAACTTATAATAACTGATCGAGCAATATCTCATCAACATAGTTTTCATAAAAGCAATCTTTTATTAATTGACTTAATACTAAATTGTAATCTTCTGCAGATTTGCCCTTTGCTTGTCTTCTGTTTCTTAGAGACAACTGGGCTATGTGTTTAGATTGACTAGAGCTAAATTGATTGCTTAACTTTTTCATAATATCCTCATATGCTAATATATCATTTATAGATAATTCATAGTACTTATTTATTATCACAATTACGCCTCTGCCTATCATAGGCACAGCAATGCTTCTATTTTTTCTTTTTGTCCACAATACCATTAAGCAAGAAAATTTGTTCTAGCTGAATAACATGAAACGGCCATTCCCTATATCAAATTGGGCTCTTAACAGTCTGTTCCAATGACATTTTTTATTTATACATATATATCCTCACAACAACAATCCTAGTTTATATTAAACTATTCTAAAACAAAACTATTACACTATTATATGACAATCCCTACTTTCGCATCCGGTTCAGATACGATTGTCTGACTGTGCCAACTTTGTTGTGTATTTGACTATGAAGCTGACTACCAACAATTACCACAAAATTATAAATTACCATCACATTATTAATAATGACTAAATATATTTATTTACATATTATACATCACCATAAATTAAGGTTTAATTGAGTAACAATCATATTTACTTTATTTACACATATAACAAAATAGTCCTTGATTTAAAGTTTTTCCTTCACTGATCATATTGCCACTGAACAACTAATCCGTCCATTGTACTAGTGGTAACATTAAGTGAATTTTAAAGTTTATACTCACAGTTATATTACAAAACACAGTCCTTTTGGGCCTTTTCAGGCATATATAAATAATAGAAGACCGGTGCAGACTATTAACACTTTCCCTAGCTGGTTATCTTTAACATTCAGAGGCATGGGCTCTGGAATACATCCATCACTGCAGAAAAGTCAGGTCACTTTTCCCTGAGCTTTCCTCAATGTCCTTATGACATCCACGACACAGTGACAACAGCAGTTTACGATGAGCAGAGAAAAGGTGACATTTCTATTTTTAGTGCGCACTATTTATACTTTTTCCTTGCTTGATATCATTAATAAATTACTGTACTTCCATTTGGCTAGTGCATCTTTACAATGATGATTAGTATCCAGCTTTTAATTACTTTATTCACATTCCTTAGTAATTAGCTTTAAATATTTTATCCGTTTGTTTGCTTCTAAAATTAGTTTAATGTTTGATTTTAAACAATATACAGTTTTGTCTGTCTCTTAAACCATTAGTTATATCCGCCTTCTAATTAATAACTTGGTTTATTTTTCGACAATCTTTTGTAGAATGCTTTTAACCTACGATCTTTGTCTGTTTAAGTTTGATTTAACTGCCAAACATCTTTTTTTGTTGATATTAAACTTAAACTAAAAATTATCTAAAATAAAATTTCTTTATTTTTTACCGAATCTAATTTCTATTCATTTTAAATTTATTAGCAATCTTTTTTATTGCTTTTAAAACTTAGATATGTATTTACATTTCATTGTTATTTTTTTCTGGAGTAAACTTAGCTTTATAACTTGTAACTATGGAGTTACTAAAGCCTATATATATTTTCTGCAAAAATGATGTTTAATTATTTATTGTTTACAGAGAAAGAAGAAAATGAATAATTTGATATTCCTAGAGATATATGAATAATAGAGATCATTAAAGCATATTTTGTTTGATTGTCAGAAAGAATGATGGGTAATAATATCTGAATACTATTATAAACAAAGCAAAGCAAAACTCCATATAGTAGTGCCACCTGTGCTAAACAGAGTAATCAATGGATGCCAGAAGGCTTGTGCATAAAATCCCTATCTAATGCCTACTCATCCAACATCCCCAGACTAGTTTCTGGCTTGTGGCCTTCATCAGTGAGGAGCTTTGGATCTGAAAGCACTGCCAAAAACTAGTCTGGCGATGTTGGATGAGTAGGCATTAGATAGGGATTTTATGCACAAGCCTTCTGGCATCCATTGATTACTCTGTTTAGCACAGGTGGCACTACTATATGGAGTTTTGCTTTGCTTTGTTTATAAACAATTATGTGCTAGTATTGGAGATGTGATCATGTGAATACTATTATAGTAATAGATTATAAATGAATAAATATAGCATGTCAAGCACTATAATTCTTTAATATAATTTGAATACTCTATAAGAAGAGTGAACTTATTTTAAAAGTAAATAGTTTTATAAAGTGATGATTTAAGTTAGTTATTTCAGTAGCTATATTTTTTTTTATTTAAATGTACATTTGAAATGTTAAAATATACCAGAAACGGAAAAATAAAGGCTTTGCTGGTATATAAACGATATGTCTTGTCTTTTCAATGTAATGTTACATGTTAAATTTTGAATAAGTGCTAATTTTAACTTAAATTTTATAGTTAATAGGCATTACTATAATTATAATAACTTTCTACAAAAAATGTGAAGCGTATTACTAGTTGAATAAATTGTACTGTATTTATTTATTGTTATTGTAACAATGGAATATCGATGACGTAATGTTAGAAAAATAATAGTATTACTACTATAATGTATATCGTATTCTATTTTCTACATCAAATAGTCAGAATGAAGGCTATTTAATGTTTATTTTTATTATGTTTTCTTATGTAAACATTTTAATCTAATTAATTTTCTTTTATATTGAAAATATTTTAAGTTTTATATATACCCTATATATTAAATTTATATTGTTGTAAATATAGTATATTGTTAATAATACAATTGTTAATGTTTTTGGAATTCATATTGTCTTCAGAGTTTTATTTGTTAATGTGTTCCAGTATTTTTTTTTTTTTTGAATCTTATTATCTACACACATGATTTATAAAAAATATTTGGATCATTATAGTATTGTGCATGATTAATAAAAATATATTATTCTAACTATTATTAATACTACAGAATATCATATTATTGTTAATTATGAAGATTATACAATACTAATTTTAAAATATTTAATATTGAAATTATATTAAGAATATGATATTTTCTGTGAATGCCACATAAGAAATAAAAGATTTTTATAGCATAATATGATAGGAAATGTTTTAGACTTTATTTAAAATATTTTATAAGATGTTTTATAAAAATTTATAATTTTATTTACGTTTATTGAAGAATATTAATAGTCAAATAGATGTATGATTTTGAGAATCATTAAAATATTTTAATTGTTTTTTTTTTAATGTGTCAAAGCGTCGGCCGGGAAGCAAACCCGGGACAACTGCTTGTAAGGCAGCGTGCTAATCACTCGATTGTTCGTTGTTGATTTGGAAGAGTGATTGAATATATGTAAGATTCCTCATAATATTTAACTACATGGTATTATTTTGTCTATTATTATTATTATTATTATTATTATTATTATTATTATTATTATTATTATTATTATTATTATTATTATTATTATTATTATTATTATAATAATTATTATTATTATTTTATAATAAATTTTATAGATTATTTAATTTGGATTATTTTTTGTGTGTTATGAGACACGAGAGTATTACAAGATAGTTTTGTTTTATAAATTAAGTAGAAGCAATATTCTTATGCCATTGAAAGTATATCTTCCGGGATGCATCTTCAATGTTAAACCAACAGTGTACCTTGCTGAATATCTCATGCAAAGGTTTCATAATTTTTTTGGTAGTATTTTAATCGAACCATTTTTTTAAATAGTAAATAAAGAGCTAGTCGTAATTTAAATTGTTAGTATAATAAATGAGTTGGGAATCCAATTTGAACTTTAGTATTTAGTTTATGTGTTTTGATTTTCTTAGATTATTTAAATAAGATAAATTATTTTAAATATTATTCTGAGCTAGTCAAAGTATTGTTTAATGAATATTGTTTCGATAAGTTGATCGTAAATTAGATGTAGTATTTTTATCAAGGTTAGCCGTAGTCGCTAAGAGTGCTATACATACATACATATATATATGAATGTGTATTAAAGTGAGAATTTAAACAAATGTTGAGCTGAAGTAGTATCTATCTTAAAGTACTTTTTTTTCGGATAATAACAAGTCTTTGATCAGAGAACATATTTTCTATATGAGTCACCTTGCACATTTATTTATATTTTACAGCTTAAACTGTATTAATATATACTTTACGTGCATATGAATGAAACTTCACATAGTAATAATTATTACTAATATTTATAATTTGAATAATCGATAATATTCCTCTCATTATAGCATCATTTTCTTTTAATTTACTGCATTCAGTTACTTCCTTTAGTTTAAAGATTAATCACCGGTCATCTTTGCTCATCAGCTATGCACTAGAGAATTGTGTACTAATGCAAACGCTGGTCCTTTAATTAGATACATATCAATTCTGATTCCAATCTTCTATTTTTGTTTTCTAATTTTTTATTCTTTTCTTATCTTGGAATTTCCATACCTGCACATGTATATAGTGTTGAGTGATGATGATAATTAAATGTAAAGTTTAAGAATTTTATAAAATATACAAGTTTTGAACATAATGAAAATAACTGGTATGATTTAATAATATCAATAAGTGCGTGCTAAACAATATGCGCAGTCTTGCGTTGTTAGCCGAGAGGTATCGCAGCTGCCATGCAAGCAAATAGTTGGTTGCAGACGGTTGTGGGTTCGCGTCCCGGCCGATGCTATGACACATGGAAAAAAAAAAAAAACAATATGCGCAAAAAAAGTAAATTTACACATGCGTTTGCACTTATATAATTTTGTTTATTAATTAATTAATAATAAATAAAATAAAAATAATGAATTAAAGCAAAGTATATTATCTATAAAAACAAAATAAAATCTAATAAAAAGTAGGTTTAAAAAAATTACAACTTAATGAAATAAAAATAAAAATATGTATATAATAAATTAAAGGCAGATCAAAATGTTTATTATGTATTTTTTTATATGAGTAACCTATAGTAATTTGATATTTTAAAAAAAATTGCTGCATTAATATCTGCAGATATGTTTTTGTTGTACGTCTCAAATATGCTGTTTATTGTGGAGTGCTTTGCCTGTATGTGCTTAATATGATTTCCCAAGTGCATGTTACTGCTGGACAGATATGAATTAGATGATGCTGTGTTTATTCTTCTCTATGACATAGCTTGCAGAAATGATCAATTGTTGTATACAGACTATGTTATCATAGGAAGTGGAATGTGGGTAGGGAGTATAAGTTAAGTTTCAGAAGGCAGTCAAAAATTTTGGCTCTAAAGATCATTTTTTGAATCTATGAACTAACAGTCTAATAGTTATTCCTAGCATTGGGAAGGGATAATCAACAGATGGATTTAAATATAGTTGATTGTGAATGCTCCAGTAGGTATACTTACCTGCATTAAATAGTGATATTTACTTTGTAATAGGCATATGAGTGGTGACATGAATCCATGTGATGAGAGTGGTCTGTCTGTTGGTATTATGTGTGTGATACATTCTAGTGCTGGAAATAATCTTATAATGGCAGTTATGAGAATTATACTCTTTTAAATATGGAAAACTTGTATGGAGTGATGGCCCAGTTCATTTTGTGCTAGTGGAAAACTAAGGCATTTGGCAGAGATAAAAACAGACTTCCTTTGCCATTGCAATTTGCAACAAAATGAAGAAATATAGGAGTTAAAAGAATTGGAAAACTTGATAAATAGACATGTAGTCGGCTATTTTTGTAATAATTAGCTGGCTGAAAGACAAATTTTTGAATATAGTTATATATATATATAGTTATCCTTTCAGCATCATTTTAAAGGCTTTTGTGAATTTTCAGCCTCATATCAATAGTTCCAAGATAAAAAGGGAATCCAAGAAAGGCAGAAGTTTGACTCTGATAAATTTGTGCATATGCCTTGCCAATGTAAAAAAAAACACGTAGAGGTTTTGTTCAAATTAAATATAAGCTGAAATTCTGCAGTGTAGTCATATATTTTTTGTAGAATAGGTGATTGCTTTTTGGAGGTGAGGAAAGCAGTGATATCATCCATGTAAGCAAAGCAGAGTATATGTAATCTAGTATTTGGAATTTGAATTCCTGGAATTTTGTTTACAAAAGGACTTATGTAAAACATAAATAATGAGGTGCTGAGTGGTGAACCCTATGGCACTGATTGGCTGGGAACAAAAGAAAATTATGCTCTGTCATTGAAAGTTATATGAACTTCAAGCTTAGTAATACATTGGTAAATTCATATAGAAAAGTAGGAGATATCATTGTTGAGAGCATGTGAATTATAATCTCAATTGAGACTGAATCAAAGGCAGCTTCAGTATAAATTTGTACAGTTATCAAAACATATTTTTTCTGTTCTTGAACTGAGTTTAAAATTATATTAAGTAAGAGAGCTGCTTGGCCTATTGATGAGTTTTTCTTGGCATACTGCATAGATGATATAAGAGGGAATATGTGTACTTCTATTTTTTTCAGTACTATCTCAAGAATTTTAATAACAAGGGTCCCCATGTGGATAGGTGACAGGTTGGATACATTGGATATCTGAGCAGGTTTTTTATTGAATGAAACTAGATATATAGGATATAAATTTTATATATAACTTTTGTAGTAGGAAATTAGCTTAGTCACAGAGGTATGTAATAGTGAAATGACTAAGGTGTGTGAGGAAAATTTGGGTATGTCATGGGTCCCAGGGTGACAAGTGTTTGGTGCTGTGGCAAGCTGAATAACAAAATAAGCAATATTGAAGAATGTATTGGATTTCAACTGTCCAAAGACGTCTATTTTGGTTTTAAAAACACTGTATGTTTGTAATTTCTGTTTAAAATGCTTATAAATTGACTCTATCATGTTATATCTAGCATTGATTATTCCATCAACTTCCAGAGCTAGAGGATCTCTGTGGAGGTGTAGCCTAAAGTTCACTGGATGTATATACGAGTTCTTGTGTGTTTTTGAGTCAGGCAGATTTTCTTTTTTTGGTTGCTAGGTATTCTTTCAGTGAATTGCATGGCTTGTTATATAAATATGTAAGTTTTTGAATGTGTGTAGGTATTTCATGTAGATTGGTACATGGTAATTCACCTGTGCAGTTCATCAGCTAAGCCTAGTAGTTTGGATGATGGGAGGTAGCATGCATGATGTGATTGATGTAAAGGAAAATATATTTATAAATGAGATATATCACTGGACAAAATTAAGAGGCATATCTTTAAGTTTAAATAGCATTATGTATAATTCTGAGTATAAGAATTCAGTGGTGTTTATAGAGAGGAGTATTCTAGTTGTTTTGTCAAGACTAATAATGCACATACAACAACTATTATTATTATTGTTGTTGTTGTAAAGAATTTAGAAAGAAAGTGAATACAATAAAAATAAAGCAATATTATATTTTTGTTAACATATATAATAGCAGAGAACTAATTATCAGCCAGGTTTGCTGATTGGTTGAATTATGGGACATGAGGGAAAACTTAAAAACTTTGCATTTTAAAATTGTACAAAAGTCTTATTTAAAATGATTTTATGTACAAAACAATAGATATAATAAAAGTAAATTATATATTAAATCAAATAAATATATGTTCCTATATTAATCTAGCTCCCAATGTTTTTCTATGAGAATATTTATAAACCAAAATAAAGCATATAGTATTCACTATGATCATTCATATAGTTGTCTCAATGCTCATCTATAGGATTAGCTTTGACAGGTAAAATAAATAACCGAATTTATAGCATTGCATAATAATATATGGATTTTTAATAGAATAAAAGATTTCAGAATGAAGAAATGTATATATTGGTTAATGTAGTTTTTATTCGCATCAACTTTTATATTATTTAAGATAAAAACGTTTTTATCGTAACACATATAAATTATAAATAATAACGTAGCTTAAACCACGGCACTATCATTTCCAAACACAAAAGAAAGTCTTTTTAAAATATAGAATGGATCACTCTATCTTTTTCATCCAAGGTATATGTATGGGCCAATTTGAAGCATTTGGAAATGAGAGCATTAAGATTTTGATTAACCACTTTAGTAAATATCCAGCTTATGTTAAATTAAAAAAAAAAAAAAAATTATTGTAGTTTAGATTTATTGCCATCCAATACCCATTGATTTATTCACTGATTATATCTTATAGAATTAAAAAAAAGAAACGCAAGTCTAAAAATGAGTTAGTATAAGAATAACTAAAAATAAGCAGTATATATATATATCAGGTTTTTACATATATAAAACTTATTTTGTTTTTCATAAATGTACCTTTAAAGTTTTCTTGCAATGATATAGATTGCAGAAGCTTTCACTATGTGGAGAATCTGAACTGATATCAGACCCATATAGCTATCTAGTTTGATAGGCTGAGTTTGAAGACATTTAGGTGTCTAAAAAATTCATGCTTGCAAACTGATAGAAACGTTTTGCATAAACGCTTGGAGTTAATATTTAGGTCTAGTTTCTAACTTCTATCCCTCACTGATGAGAGCAAATCAGCTTGAAATCAGCTGATCTGAGGGTGGAGCAAAATGAAAGAGAGTGAATATTGACTCTGACGTTTATGTAAACAAATACGCTTGTTTGGAGGTCTTGGTAAAGCTCCATCTATTGATCATTAATACAAGCGATAGCAGGTTTTTACGTATATAAAACTTGTTTTTGTTTTTCATATATATATATAAAAGATGAAAAGATGTATTAACATTTTCTTTAGAAATTATTTAGTGGAATGTCAGGATCTTTAGTAATCAATGAAAAGAAAAAAAGATATGAAAATAGACTGGAAAAATGTTTAATACCAATTCTGACCTACAGTTTGTCCTAAAGTCAATAAATTATACAATTTAATTAAATACATAGTTGATCATTTAGTATTAAAGCTATATAGCAATACAAGTAAAATAAGCTTGAACTCAAAATGCGTTTGAGATTTTAAGATTTTAGGTTGAGCAACATAATAAAAGTGAAACTGATCACCAAATGGTTAAAGAAAAAAATCAGTACCTTCTAAAAAAAGAAAACCAGAAAAGCAGAAATTAGTTGTAAAGATTTAATTCAGGCTTTTTAGTCACGGAGACCTTCATAAGTCTGGTCAAAGGCATACGTGCCAGAGACCGGCTGCTTGCACCAGAATGGTTATACAAAGAGACTTGGTCCAGAATTGATCTTCCAAGCGTTTGATCTTATGAACATTTACAATCAGCTATGCAGTATACCATGTATGAAACCAGCATCATGAAACTATGTAAACTTTGTTAATAATTTTTTTTTATATATAAAAAAAGTATAGAATGATTTTATTAATATCTATGTTCAAATTCTAAAATTGATGACAGGTGTTGCTATCTAATTTAATATAGGCTGGGAAATTTAGCTGATTTGATATTAGTTTTGAACTTTTTATTATTATTTTTTTGTTTTGTTTTAGAAACTGTACACTTAATTTAAAAGTAAAATGTGAAGTTTAACATTTGTATGCAAATACACTTATATCTGTATATGTCAATAGTTTGTTGTATGCAAATCGGAGCTAAACATTTAATACATTTTGTTTGCTTATGACAAGTCCTTCAAAATCAGAATATATTTTTTTCCCCACCAGGAAATAAATAAATTTCAAAAGACATGTATTTAAAAGCAGTATACAATACAAGAATAAATATATATGTTTTCTTTTTTGTTGTTTACAACTTAATAATTTATTGTATTTATCAAGATTTGTCAGTAGATTGATGAAATTTATGACAGTAGACAAAACTATCCTTATAACTGACTATAAAAGTGGTTATTATTTGAACTTTTTTATTAAAGTTAGTAAATACAGGCGATATTAAGTGCAGTATATTTCGACAATTGGTAAGTTAATAGATTAATATTCTATTCTTCTACATTATAGTGGACTTATTATCTCATGATTTTTTGTATATGTTCTAAGGTATTCTTTAGAATAACATTAATCTTTGGTGTAAAAATACCACATCTGCATGCTATCTTCTCAATCTTTTTAAATTCAGGATGGTTAAAACTTGAACATTTTTTTAAAGATTGAAATCATATTTAGGATTTTCTTTCAGGAATTTATTCCATAGTAGACTAAGATAACCATTCAATACTGGGTCAAAAAATAAGTATCAGATACTTATAGAAAAATAAAAATATGAACTGTTGTCACCTAATAACCACTGAGTCTGAAGAATAGTGTCTTTCTCTGTGAAACATTTATCCTTGAAGTACTTATTTAAAAGGCTGATCTACTCATTTCATTTCTGAATGTGATTTTACAGTATTAAGTTTAACCCTTTCATAATAATATATTGTTTTATTTTTTCACTTATTTTTGTTTTTTCTTTCATTTACAATATGCAAAAACATTTTAATAGTTAAGCAGTACAATTAATGACCAATTATTCCTTACTGAAATAAGTAACGATTTATACTATGTCAGAATATCATGAGTGATGAGAATAGTGGTTAAATAAGCAGATAAGAAATAAAACATACTATTAAAATAAAGGCTAAATTTTAACAAATGTATATTAGTATTATCAAATTATATTAAGAAATATAGATACATTAATTAAATGCACTTATACTAGAAAATGAGCTTAATAAATAATAAGACCAGGTATGGGCAGCATATGTCCCTAGGTTCGGTCTTAGACCCTTATTGGTGAAAGCAATGAGTAAATTTTCATCCTCTTATTTGATTCAGTTTAGCAACATCTTAGAAGATGGATAATAAGTCTCCTTATGCTTATCCAATTATCTTTTTATTTTCTATAATTCCCAGATAATAAGGTTATAATCCACTTAAATTGTTTTTACATTCTCAAGGAATTTATAATCCATTAATGATTTTAATTAATATTTCCTGTTTAATTAATCATTTGCTTTCTACAATAATGAACTATTAGGATAATCTGTTGATGATTTAATTAGCATCTGTTATCTATTTAATCATCTGCTTTCTGAAATTATGAACAATTGGGATTTACTCTTTTCTAATCCGCTATATAGTATAATATTTTCTAACTCACCAAATCTCAACATACAACATATTATATGAATTTTATTATTTAATTCATTATTATATTTAAATGCACCCAATGATATATCACAACTACCACCACATCAGAAATAAGGTTTTCTGATAAGACTCTTTTTTTAAAGCTAAGTTAATATTATTCTGCTTCATGTGAACATGCTGGTAGTTATTATTAACGGTATTATTTTTATTGCTGGGATACTCCTTTATTTCTGCAATCTCATTTCCTCAAGTTTGTGGAGGGTTTGATGTTTAAATGTTAGGTTTTATCACTCATTCCATTTTTTCCAGCTAGATAAGTTTTTTTTCTCTTTCTTGGCAAATATAAATATGGTTTACATTTTTTATATAATAAGATTGTTTTTTTGAAATGGGTCTTAACAAGATAGATGTCCCTCTATTATACTCTTCATCCAGTTCTTGCCTATAATAATTTTTATTCTCACATTTTCTCCAACAACATTTTGACAGCATGGCATAGCTGGCATCCATATGAATGTTATCTTATGGTAAAATAAAGAAAGCTTTGTTCAAATTTTTTCCAAACCTCATCTCAACTGTTTTTTTCCCAATAATATCAGAAGGCATGTAATGCTGCGATAGTAGAGCTGCATACAAAATTTCTTAATATATGTAATTCCCTCTTAATATTTGTTTCAGGATACAGATTTCTCTGTGATGCTATCTGACTTTGGATAGTAGAGAGATGTAGCAATGTGCCTAACTCCTCATTTTTAAAAAAAATACTTTAAAGTTACTGGCATGAAACTTGTTCCATTATTTGGCACTAGAGTCTCAGGAAAACTGTGGATTGCACAAATCTCTGAGTTTTGAGATTCGTATCTTTAATTATTCTAAAACGGATCCTGATATTTAATGTAACAGTCAGATTTGTATAGACAGCAAAACTAATCTTAGGAATCAAGCAATGATCACTAACAATCTGTGTGTAACATTAATATAAACATTACCACAGATAGTACAAAGACGAACCACATTACCTATGCTCCCTGTGATAATTTTTACATATCTACTACATCTGATGTTAGCATATATGCCCTTTTTTATATTTCCTCTGAGAACAGGGAGATAAAAATGAAAAAAAAAGTTAATTGTGGTAAACAAGACACAAATGTGAGTGGTAATGAGTATAGATAAATTTATTAATAATAATAAAAAAAAACAAATGATTAGATTTAAACCTATGAGTTTCTTACAGGTTAAAAAAATAATTAGTGACTAAACAGCTTAATTATTATTAACTTACAATAGATGGCCTATCAGATTTATATGTTTTAATAATGTTTTTTTGGACATATTATGATGGTTTGAATAGTAATTAATGGATAATGTAAAAAGGGTTAAGATAGGAGTACTTATTTAAATATATTAAAAATCACAATTAATAAATGACCACCATGGACTTAGAACTATCACTGATGTCATGCTTGCAAGATCAGGATTTAAAAATAGATTAAGAATATTGAATGTGGTACTAGGTTATGCATAAACGTAATTATATCTGATGATGAAAGAGAGATGGGATATGCCCAACTTGGTGAGACAATATCCAAAAATTTCATTGGATTCAAAGGTCATACGAAGCAGGGACGAATGTTTGGTCCTATAACTAGTAAAGAACTTATTACTATCAAGTAAGAAATTCGTCTGCACTGATAACAATATTAAGGACTGTAGCAAAGATTCCGAAATATGTAAATATGAAAGATAAATTCACATTTGGTATGACCATATCAAGAGAATACTTGGAAAATCCATTTCCACAAAGCAGGAATCTGCTTGCAAAACAAATATACAAATTAAAAAATATCTATATAAAGAACACAGAAATGCAATTTAAGTAAAGAAACAAACAATAAGTAATTCTTCTTTATAAAAGCCTGGAATTTACGATGATTATCTCAAAGAAGACAAACGTGAATAGCTACATTATATTACTTTAGTTGGCTAAATAAAGGCCTAATTGGTTCATTCATTATAAATACTAATACACAATAATCTCTTCCTAATTGAAGGTCCATCCTAGAGATCATACTCACATACATGATTTAGATAATTAAAATGAAATATTTATGAAGCCAATGTAAATTAAATGATATATATCTTTGTCCCTTCAAAAAAAAATCTGTATTTATTAAAACTAATTCAATATTTTTATATTTGTTTATAAAAAAAATCTGGTTTTATGATCTTGATAATTGCAAGAATAAAGTTTTAATTGAAATGCATGACTGATTATTTTTTAGAAAAACAAAATTTTGGAGCCAGATGAGAGGGAGAGGTTAAAACGTCATTGCGCTTTTGCTTATATTTATTTTATGGTAGCGGAGATGATTCTCAGAATTTAAAAGATGAAAATATAAAATAATTGTCTGCCATCTGATTACTCGAATACTAAATTTAGCACATATATACGATTTAAGAATGATCATATGATATATGAAAATATTAGCAAATACACATTAGTTTAACATATATGTATAATATTAAACCAACACATAATATTGAAGAAAAATATAACAAAAAATGCAAGCAAAGGAGAAACATCAAATGCATATGAATTGTTTTACCGGTATAGGATTGCGGAGATTTTATGCTTAGAGTTCAATGTTTCTGTGATTACCTTTGTGAAAGATTTTACAAGATATAAAGAGCTGAGTATAGGTATGATGGGATGTAGCTTCTTAATATAATTCACATTCACTTGGTTCTGGATGACCCCTTTCTTTTGATATTAATTTAATTCTGGAGACAGGCTGGTTCTTTGGATCATCACATGACTAAAGGTGGCATAATTGACTAGGCAGCTTATTTCTTGAATGATGGCAAGGCAGATCGGCTGAATTCATATGGTACAGTACACTGGTCAGCATACTTCAGATAAGCAGGAGACCACCATCTCCATCGGAATTCCAAACTCGTGCTCCTTTGCTTTTACTCACAGGTTAGCATAATATGTGTTGCTTCTAACAGTTAGAATGATGATCGATAAGCTTTTTAAAAGTTGGTGGATGGAAATCTTGTGCTCAAACTTGAAATATTCTCTAATAAAATACTAGCTTGAAGAAATTTTTTTCATCAGAAGACCTCCTTAAAGAATTTTCTGATTAAAAGACCAGTTTGATGAATTTTTCATCAATAAATTTACCTAGCTTTTTATACCATTTTTCAACAAAAAAGCATCCAGATTAGTTTTAATTAAAAATATTTTTGCTGATAATAATTTTGATTAGCTTGATTACAACTTAATCCTTTAATTCTTATTTTTTTAATTAGTAAAAAAATTCCATATCTTTTATTTACTTGCCTTCCTTGCAGTAATTAAGCATCAATCAACAACTTTTTTACCGCAAATTCCAACATTCTAAACAACATTCTCTAAATAGATAACACCCAGACAATTTTTTATTTTTTATTAATTAGTTTTAATAAGAAAACTACCGGTGCCCTGTAATTAACCTGCTTTTATAAATTTTATTAAAGTCTAATGCTATGGAATTTTAAGTGGCTTAAATTTTAATTAATTGTTTTTAGCAGAAATTTCTAGAACCTGTTATGCATTGAACATTACTAATTATTAATCTAATCTCAGCTAACCGTTTCTGACCCTTTTTGTGCTTACATACACGTGCCTTTAGTAAATTTAATAAAATAATTTATTTTTTCTTGTAATAGAGTTTAAAAATTTTAGATGCCAATTGGCATGACGCATATATATGTAATCATATATATATATATTAATTATTCTAAATCCGATCCATTTCGAATAGGCATCGATTATTATTAAGAAAGTCTACATTGAAAAGATCCAACGTGATTAATATGCATGGATTCCATAGCTTGATAACTGTTATCCATGCTGTATATATTTTTATTGTTGCTTGACATTTGTTATATTTTTTAAATAACTCATTCTCTGCATTTATACTAAGCAACCATATATACTACTCAGAATTTTTGCTCACACAATATCAAGATTACTTTCGTGCATCAATTGCAATATTTCTTTTCATCTTAATTTGGTATTAGCACTCTATCATCTTTTAATATACATCATTTTTTATTGGATCATTTGTTGCTTATGTTCAGTAAAGACTTAGTAAGTGCTTCAAAATGAGTGCTCTGAGCTGTTTGTTCTTAGCTAAGATTTCCAATAACTTGTAATCAATAGTAAATTTAAATAATCGTCTCGTACAAATATTGGAGAAAATTTTTGATTGCAAACCCAATGACTAATGCCACTCTATTTAATTAGATGTAGTTGTTCTCAGCGACAAATAATGTTCTTGATGCTTATTCTATAGGTGGTTCATGTTAGATAATGTAGTGAGTTAAAACAGCAATTTCATCAAATATAGATGCATTGGTAGTTAATTCGAGACTACTATTATAAAGCACTAATAATTTACTCGATGATAGTAAAGCCTTTGTTTTCTTGAATGCCCTTTTAAAACTATTTTCAATTACATTTCTGATCAGGACCAAATGACATTTTCTTTTTATTTCGAAATAATTCGACAGACTCAGAAAGACAAGTAATTCTTTCACGTTTTGACTCTTGGAGCATGTTTAACATCTTTTTTATTAAATATTATAATTTCATAAACATTTTTATTCTCATCCAAATACATTTTAAAGATTTATTCTTGTTCTAAATTTTGCATGGTTGTTACAAGGTTTTAAATGTCATTGAAGCTAATTTTCTTCACACTTGGGACTATTAAGATAGCATAATATGTGGATAAACGTCTGTATTTTCTGAAACAATACATCTTATTACCGTTGCCATGGCATCTCGTTTTAAATAAAGTTGGATCTTCTTGGAATCTACTGTTAATAATTTTTACTTTTTGAATATCATCATTGATATACCTACTCCATTGTCTATTCCGATGGTTACCATGAATGTATAATTTTTTAATATTCAGTCGTATTTAGCTGGCAATTTTTTACTTGGATATTTTTAATCTCAGGTTTTAGATTATTTCTTTTGGGAAAGTGGGTGAATCTTTGTTCTTTTCATAAGACATACTCTTTCTAAAGGTATCTCACTTCCACAGACCATCATTACGAGCTATATGCACCTTCTTCCTACACAATATCAATCACTTCTTTCGTTTCATTGTCTACTGACTGTTTTTTTACTTTTGGCTTGTTACCCTATTTACATCAACACCACCTAAATTTTGAAACTCCTTAGATTGGTCCAACGCTAACTCGTGAGCTATCTCCATAGATACTAGAGGCTAGCAGTTGCTGTCGAATATGTCAAGGGATATATTCTATAGTAATAGAATAGATTTTTGCTTATTCTCTCTGTGCCTTCTTTTAATTTTCCACCCCCCAATATTTATTTTCTTTATTTTTGAAGACCATTAAAAATAATTTGAGCTTTTTTAGTATTTAGATTTAATTACAGCTTTCTTTTTAACTGATAGTTTTTTAACCTTTCATAAAGTTAAGTTGCAATATTGGTAAAAATAATTTCATCATCTTTAAAAATCTCACGGCTTAAATAATAACCATTTTTTAAAAAATTTCCATTTTAATTCACAACTTATGCTGTCTTAAAACGTTTTAGATATAGAAAATCAATCTGGCATAAATAATTATCAATATTAATCTTCTTACTATTTATATGCAGACTAATTATTGCTATTGCATTATGATAAAGATTTTTAAATATATACAATATTTTGGATTTTTGTCTCGAAGTTCAAAAACTTTACTTATAACAGAAATACTTAATAAAATCAAATAACTTTTCGTAATCTATAAATACAGGCATAATGGCAGTTCACACTTACAGATCCTTTGATTAATTTTTTTTAATACTTTATATCTATCGTCCTATAAGCACTTTTAATTCTAACGCGTACTTTTAGTTGTTTGAGTCAAAAGTTGTCTTTAAAATGTTGTAATAATTTGAGTAAAGATTATGCATAAGAATGATAGAATATTAGTAAGTATGTAATTTCTTTTACGTTACATTTCATCATTTTTATATACGAATCTTACAATTTTACTATTCTATTCATCTGCAGCTACAATTTCTTTATTGTTTCATTTGTTTCTTTCGAAAGGCCTATAATGAATTCTTATTTTCTTTTCTATTCTTCAGAGATTCAATTACACAATTTGTCTTTCTTATTAGTGTAAGATTTTTGATGCCATTTTATTTTTAGTAATAATGATCTTTTCTATTGCCGAAACAATTTTTTTTTTTATCTCAGTATGTTTTTATTCAATAATTTTTTTAAACTTTTCAGAACAAAATTCCCACGTCTTCATTATTTCTTTTTGTTACTACTTTACAAAATTTCCGATGTTCAATGCTTTTAATTTTTTGTTTTCATATTGTTTCTTTTCTCACATCTTTTAGTTAAAATTTAAAAAAAAACAACTGTGGCCTAAGTTACAACTACCAAAAAAACTTCTAATTTTTTATTATTAGGTGTCTACGTAACAAATGTTAGTATAGGATCAGTTATATTTTTATTGATGTCCTTTTAGTCAGAACCATCTTCGAAGTCTATTAATATTTTAAAAGGAACTCTCAAATGTTAGTTTAAATTTATTGAAGTGTTTTTGAAGGTTAATGATGCAAGCAGTTAATACTATCTTTATTAATGCTATTTGACTTTCAAACAATTTCCTAATCGCTTTTGTGCGCTGATTTTTTTAAGAATTGTATAAATTTTGAAATGTATAAATCCTGTTAACAAAATATGCTTCAATTCGGCTAAACTATAATTTGTGTCTTTATGTCAGTTTTTGTTTAGAACTTTTCTCAAAGAAGAATATTTTAGTATACAAGATTTTCTTCTCGGCAAATCTTTAATTTCGTGTTTTTTCACATTTCTATCTCTATGATTAAATTTATCGATATTTTCGTTTTATAATTATAGTATCAAATTCTTCTATGATAATTTAAAATATTGTTTAATCATATCAAAACAATGATAAATTTTTCTACATTTGACATTTTTCATTAATTTAACCACTCTGTATAATATATCATCTATCTCTCTAATTAAAATATATTAAAGCTATAATAACCTTAAAACTATACGCCTAGATGCATTTAACAAATTATTAGTTACTACCTCTCTAATGTTATTTTTTATTCACGATGAATGCTATTACATTGTATTTTCAATGTTCATATCTTTTATTATAAAGAACATGCTCACTTTTTAAATGAATTGCCTCTTCACATTTTATTTTACTTCACAAATCTGACAATATCTCCATTAATTATTAGACAGTTCTTTTTCAATTCATGCAGTTTCCCTTCATTTGAAAATGATCTGTAATTGCAGGCAGATAAATTAAAGATATAACTAATACCAGCATAGGTTGATAATTAGAGTATTCGTAGAACTATGTCGGTGCTGATATAGTACGCGCTCGGCGGCCATTTTGAATTTGAAAACAGCCAAAAACACTGCTGGCACATGCAAGCGATAAATGTCATCGACTAGAAACACTCATTTTTTAAAAAAGTAAATCGCCTGAGGCACTATAATTAAAAAAGGTGTTGGGAAGGGACTACACTTAAAAAAATTGCGGGAAACATCACATTAAATAGCTTAAGGTGATACTATCAAAAAAAAAAGTGCGGGAAAAGGAAAAGAGGTGAAAATTTAAAAATGCTTTAAAATAAACCAAAAACGCTAATTTATATATATAGTCATAATCAAACATTGCAATATTTACAAAAATCCGTTAAAATATAGCGATCACTAGAAAAATAATATAATGCTATAAATCAAACCTTACTTTAAAATAAACCAAAAACGCTAATTTATATATATAGTCATAATCAAACATTGCAATATTTACAAAAATCCGTTAAAATATAGCGATCACTAGAAAAATAATATAATGCTATAAATCAAACCTTACTTTAAAATAAACCAAAAACGCTAATTTTATATATATAGTCATAATCAAACATTACTTTAAAATAAACCAAAACCGCTAATATATATATAGTCATGATAATCAAATATTGCAATAGTAAATGTCAAAAGATTAACCCTATGTTAAGGCATTTTTTAAAAAAAAAATCGTAAATGATATTTACAAAAACCCGTTAAAATATAGCGATCATTAGAAAAATAATAAATGCTATTTTAAAAATATCAGTCCGGTCTATCAACGCTATATACTAAATCAGTATTATAATTTTAAAAAACAATATTTAAAAACTATAATGCTATAAATCAAACATTGAGTTGTAACGTCACATTGAATAGCCAAAGGTTATACTATGGAAAAAAAGAGCGGGAAAAGAAAAAGAGATGAAAATTAAATAATACTTTAAAATAAACCAAAAATGCTAATTTATATATATATAATCATTATCAAACATTGCAATATTTACAAAAATCCGTTAAAATATAGCGATCACTAGAAAAATAATATAATGCTATAAATCAAACAATATCAGTCCAGTCTATCAACGCTATATGCTAAATCAGTATTATAATTTTAAAAAAACAATATTTAAAAAGTATGATGCTATAAATCAAACATTGAGTTGTAACGTCACATTGAATAGCCAAAGGTTATACTATGGAAAAAAAGAGCGGGAAAAGAAAAAGATGAAAATTAAAAAATACTTTAAAATAAACCAAAAACGCTAATTTATATATATAGTTGTAATCAAACATTACTTTAAAATAAACCAAAAACGCTAATATATATAGTCATGATAATCAAATATTGCAATCGTAAATCTCAAAAGATTAACCCTATGTTAAGGCATTTTTTTTAAAAAAAAAATCGTAAATGATATTTACAAAAACCCGTTAAAATATAGCGATCATTAGAAAAATAATAAATGCTATTTTAAAAATATCAGTCCGGTCTATCAACGCTATATACTAAATCAGTATTATAATTTTAAAAAACAATATTTAAAAACTATAATGCTATAAATCAAACATTGAGTTGTAACGTCACATTGAATAGCCAAAGGTTATACTATGGAAAAAAAGAGCGGGAAAAGAAAAAGAGATGAAAATTAAAAAATACTTTAAAATAAACCAAAAACGCTAATTTATATATATAGTCATAATCAAACATTGCAATAGCATTTATTTAAGTAATTTTTACTAATATTTTAAGAATTTAAAAAAAATTACCAACTCTCGATCGGATGGATGGTCGTCCGCTCAGGCTAAATTTGGTTCTTCCTCTTCATTACTGCAATACCACAAAACATCAAATTATACTTTTAAGATTTAGGTTTATTATTTTAAAGAAGACGCCAGTAAACAATTAATTTATTCAGGAAATATCGCAGCTTGATATGGTCTCTTTCAAATTTATTTTTAAAACTGTGTACTTGGGTCTGACACAAGGTATCTATGACGTAAGATAATTTCCAAGAATTATAGTCAGATTGGGCCTTTGTCTTATTAAGATAAAAGAAAGTGTTAAGTTAAACTTTCAAATTAAAAAAAAACAACAACTGTAAACCAGCTAATGGACTTTTATGCTTCAAGCCTAACATCGTTATGTATATAATCTTATAATAATGTATTTTGATGTCTAATATGTGTGCACATCTAATATATAAATATATTTATTTATATATTAGATGTGCGCACATACACGTAAACATACGTTATTATACATCAAAGTACATTATTATAGGATTATACACGTGGTCTGGGATGGGTTTGAATTTGACAAACAGGCCTACTACGATACATAGAAGGTGAAACGGAATGATAGACAGAATTAGCAACAATAAGTGAATATGCAAATATAATTAAAGAATATATTTTATTAGGCATTCATAATACTGGATGGGGTGGGATGGCAGCTGACATGATAGACTACGTGGGTCGACTACGTTGAAATACATGCACTAGAAAGTAAAAAAAGAATACACCCATAAATAAATTAAATCATTAATTTATTTTTATATTTTTTATAATAAATGACCAAATAATTTTATTTGCGTCTTTAAAGTGTTAAAACTAAAATCTTAAAACTAATACATGTATCAGCACCCATATATATATATATGAGTACAAGTTGTGATGTATAATATGTTACAGTGCGATTATATTTTTACATCATTAACCCTTAAACCGCTAATTAAATCATTGGTTGTATGAGATAAAAATCAAATCTTTTAATTGGCCAACTCACAAACTGAAGACAAAGCCTATTGTTAAAACATATTCGTCTATAATATTAAATTCAACTCAGATACGTTTATAAAAAGTATATAATTAATTTTTCAGGTCATGAAGAAAACGAAAGTTCTTTCAAAAATAAATTGCTATTTATTTATTCTAAGATATTCTATATCGGCAACATAAAAGTTATAATGTAAACAAAAAGATCGACTTTTACGTTATAGAAAAGTAAATATTTTTTTTTACTACATCTTCAATATATTTACTTAAATCTTCAATATTTTTCGAAAATAATTTTGTTTTTTTATTATTCTCTCTGAAAATTATGTTTAATTTCCATAAATATTATTTAATAATAATTTAAATCGTATTCGAAATGAAAATCTCAGCGTTTTTCTTTATTTTCTTTGATCAGGCAGTTTCTTTGTTCTTTCCAGCCAATCAGAATGTCTTTTTCGGCTGAGAGCATGCTAAGAACCAATCACAAATAATGTTCCTTCTTTGTTTAGGTTTAAAATGCGTTTTTTTTTATTTTTTACTTCTAAAATAAATCGGAAGATGTCACCATCGTACAGAACTTTTAAAAACGAATTAAATACGTATTTAACGAATTTTATCGTATAAAAACGAACTAAGTTAGAGTGATTTTAGATGTCGACGAGGAGTCTTGTCGAGCGCGGGAAAAGGGTTAATTTATTATAAATTTTTTGTTATAATTAATTTTAACCATCTTTTGCATTTGATGACTAGTTAGGCTTGAGGCATAAAAGTCCATTAGCTGGTTTATAGTTTTGTTTTTTTTTTTTAAATTTGAAAGTTTAACTTAACACTTTCTTTTATCTTAATAAGACAAAGGCCCAATCTGACTATAATTCTTGGAAATTATCTTACGTCATAGATACCTTGTGTCAGACCCAAGTACACAGTTTTAAAAATAAATTTGAAAGAGACCATATCAAGCTGCGATATTTCCTGAATAAATTAATTGTTTACTGGCGTCTTCTTTAAAATAATAAACCTAAATCTTAAAAGTATAATTTGATGTTTTGTGGTATTGCAGTAATGAAGAGGAAGAACCAAATTTAGCCTGAGGGACGACCATCCATCCGATCGAGAGTTGGTAATTTTTTAAATTCTTAAAATATTAGTAAAAAATTACTTAAATAAATGCTATTGCAATGTTTGATTATGACATATATATAAATTAGCGTTTTTGGTTTATTTTAAAGTATTTTTTAATTTTCATCTCTTTTTCTTTTCCGCTCTTTTTTCCATAGTATAACCTTTGGCTATTCAATTGACGTTACAACTCAATGTTTGATTTATAGCATTATAGTTTTTAAATATTGTTTTTTAAAATTATAATACTGATTTAGTATATAGCGTTGATAGACCGGACTGATATTTTTAAAATAGCATTTATTATTTTTCTAATGATGCTATATTTTAACGGGTTTTTGTAACTATCATTTACGATTTTTTTAAAAAATGCCTTAACATAGGGTTAATCTTTTGAGATTTACGATTGCAATATTTGATTATCATGACTATATATATTAGCGTTTTGGTTTATTTTAAAGTAATGTTTGATTACGATATATATATAAATTAGCGTTTTTGGTTTATTTTAAAGTATTTTTTAATTTTCATCTTTTTTCTTTTCGCTCTTTTTTCCATAGTATAACCTTTGGCTATTCAATTGACGTTACAACTCAATGTTTGATTTATAGCATTATAGTTTTTAAATATTGTTTTTTAAAATTATAATACTGATTTAGTATATAGCGTTGATAGACCGGACTGATATTTTTAAAATAGCATTTATTATTTTTCTAATGATCGCTATATTTTAACGGGTTTTTGTAACTATCATTTATGATTTTTTTTTTAAAAAAGTGCCTTAACATAGGGTTAATCTTTTGAGATTTACTATTGCAATATTTGATTATCATGACTATATATATTAGCGGTTTTGGTTTATTTTCCATAGTATAACCTTTGGCTATTCAATGTGACATTACAACTCAATGTTTGATTTATAGCATTATAGTTTTTAAATATTGTTTTTTAAAATTATAATACTGATTTAGTATATAGCATTGATAAACCGGACTGATATTTTTAAAATAGCATTTATTATTTTTCTAATGATGGCTATATTTTAACAGGTTTTTGTAAATATCATTTACGATTTTTTTTTAAAAAAAGTGCCTTAACATAGGGTTAATCTTTTGACATTTACTATTGCAATATTTGATTATCATGACTATATGTATTAGCGGTTTTGGTTTATTTTAAAGTAATGTTTGATTATGACTATATATATAAATTAGCGTTTTTGGTTTATTTTAAAGTAAGGTTTGATTTATAGCATTATATTATTTTTCTAGTGATCGCTATATTTTAACGGATTTTTGTAAATATTGCAATGTTTGATTATGACTATATATATAAATTAGCGTTTTTGGTTTATTTTAAAGTATTTTTTAATTTTCACCTCTTTTCCTTTTCCCGCCCTTTTTTTTTTGATAGTATCACCTTAAGCTATTTAATGTGATGTTTCCCGCAATTTTTTTAAGTGTAGTCCCTTCCCACCACCTTTTTTAATTATAGTGCCTCAGGCGATTTACTTTTTTAAAAAATGAGTGTTTCTAGTCGATGACATTTATCGCTTGCATGTGCCAGCAGTGTTTTTGGCTGTTTTCAAATTCAAAATGGCCACCGAGCGCGTACTATATCAGCACCACTATGTCTTTGGTCACTAATGTAGCTGATAATATTACAGTCTTTTAGATGTAAGGGTTGTAATTTAATTTGGTGGGTTAAGACTACAAATATAAAAAAGATTCCACACACTGTTTTACATATAGCCATTCAATCTGCTTTCAATATAAACCCAATACTAAATTAATTACGAACTTTTAAGTGACTGAGAAAGAAAGTAATTGTGTTTTTTGGTTTAAATTCAGAGATAAAAATTACTAATTCATTATCTTAACTCTATAATTTCACAATTTAAAAGGTTGCCTTGATATCCAAGTAGAAGAAATTCATATTTCTAATAGTGATTACAAACACCCAAATGATTAGCATTTTAATTATCCAATCAAAATTTGTCTTAGGAATGCAATGTTTTGAGTATCACCAAGCTTATTTAAAAATTTCTAAGCTTCTTTTGCAGATGTGTCTTATTTAAATTATCTTTAAATGTCTATTTTTCTAATAAAATATACTATTGGCTATCCATTTATTGATCAATATTAAACAACTAGACAGACTGGCCATGGTTTGTTGTCACGTGATAAAATTTGTTTGTATTGAAAATCTTCATATTCTTAAAAAATAAACCCTTCACCCATATTTGAATCTGAAATCATTGTAGAGATGTATCAATATCTACACAATAGAGCTTTAAAAATAAATAATCATGTAGGGAAAAAAAACCATCTTAATTACATTTACTATATTATAAAGACTTACAGTCTGAGAAATAAAAAAAGTGGGGAGAAAAGATTTTTGGAAGTATGGAGTATTTTTTAATTTACTTTATGTTATTATTGATATAAAATGGAAATAAAAATTTAGCGTTTTGAAATTAATAAGGATTAGAGACATTTGTTTTCAGTCCCAATTTTTGTAGCTACTCCAGTAGTTTTAAATAGCTATCTCTTTTGCTCCCAACATTTTCTTACATTTTCCGGGAACAAAAAATATATCTACAGTGATTCTTGATTATCTAAAACCACAATCAATCAGTGGTAACCATTTATCTATATCTAGAAGCAACCTATTTAACAAAATCCTTAAAAGTACTTTTACTATAAAGGATAGCAATAATAAAGTATTTTGCAATAATTATTACAAATTTTTAACTCTGTTCCTTTTTAAAAAAAAAAATTGGAACAGTAAAAGTACTCCAACTAAGAGTAGAATGGCACATTACATTCCTAGTAAATTTAAATATTTTTGAAGGTAGAATAACATCAAATTTTAAAATGTCTCTATGTATTTCATTAGAACCTATAGGATATCCATTTTTAAGATTATAAAAATGTTTTAATTTGACTAAGCTGGATATCTTGGATACACTATGATTATAAGTGTCATTTCAACACTTATAACATTATTCAAAAGATGGACAGAATATCATTGTATCTACTCCACATATCATTGTCAACATACACAAGAGTGCCAATAGTAGTTCTACGTCTACATTATGCCTTCAATGCATCAAAACACATACAAAGTGATCAGAGTAACAAAAGTTTATAGTTTGTCGCAATTTTCAGCCATCAGTCATTGCAATCATTTTTGCCAGCCCTACTAAATAGAATTGAATTGATTTTTTAAAAAATGGAAATAATATTATGCTAATATTGACAGAAAAAAATATATGGTAGAAGTTGTACTGTGTTAAATGTAGTAGATCGTTAGTGATATTACTTATCAATTCTAGTAACCACAATAAAATATTTTAAGTTAAAACTAGATGGTGATATGGGGAGACTTATTAAACCTATTACATGATTATTATTATTTTTATTCTGATTTTCAATTCAATTATTTCAAATTTCAAATATCTTATAGTTTTAAGTGTTTTCTGCTTTTCTTATAGTTAAATAATTCTGCCATAACGTCATTAAAAAATAAGGCACCTTTTCCATACTTTTGTTAAGATAGTCTTTTGGTACTATTAGATTGTTATAAGTTTTATATAATTTTATAGTTGCTATATCTTTTTTTCAGATTCAAAGTTTTTCTTCAGTGATGCATACTCAATGGGTTATTTTCGCTCTTAGTAGTCTTTTCATTGTAGCTATTGCAGTGCCAGGTAAAATATGTTAAATTTTCTATCTAAAATTATGTGGATAAACAATCATTGGATACTGCAATAACCAACAACATTTGATTATTATTAGTGGTAATTTTTCATTTGTGAATTGTAGAGTTTATTTATTGTGATAAATCTATCCAAACACCATGCTTCTGACCTAAGAATAAAATATTGGTTATAAGAAGTTTGGACATTTTTAAAATCACAAACAAGCTTAAAATTTTTCTCTCTCATAACTTTCCACAGCTAACCTATTTAGTTATCCAATTATTGATTAGTAAATGAATATCGAATTATTCTTAACTAAAACTAATACAAAAACTAATACAAAAATCATAAACTATCTCCACTCAATAGTTTTTAAGATAGATTAGTAATACTTTCTGTTTAAAGATTGATTTAAGTAAATACAATGGTTTATACAAAGGCTAAACTCTCCATAAAGTAGCACCACTCAATGCAAGCCACAGTAATCAATGGATGCAAGAAGGTTTGTGCATAAAATCTCTATTAAGTGCCTACCCATCCAATATCCATAAATTAGTTTATAGCTTGTGGATTTTATCACTGAGGAACTTTGGATCTGAGAGCACTTCATTTAGATCTTAGGATCTAGTACAATCCTTCAGCAGCCATCTTTTACCTTATCAGCTAACTATAAAGCTTCGAGACCAAAATGAAAACAAAATAATGTTTTCCAATTCAAGTTCATTATCTTGTATAGTCGTATAGATTGGAACTCAGTTCAGCATCCATACTTTTGGTGTCATTGGCTCTTTAATAACCAGAGTCACTATAATCCTATTAGGCAAAGTTAATATTAAACCACTAACCATTACATGATCATCATTTTTTATGCGTACACAAGACACAGAGGCTAAACTCTCCATACTCTAGTGCCACTCAATGTAAGCGAGAGTAATCAATGGATGCAAGATTTGTGCATAAAATCCCTTCTCTCTGATGAAAGCCACAAACTAGAAACTAGCCTAAGAATATTGGATGAGTAGGCACTAGATAGGGATTTTATGCACAAATCTTTTTGCATCAATTGATTACTTTGGCTTGCACTGAGTGGCACCACTGTATGGAGAACTTAGTCTCTGTGTAAACAGCTTGCATAAGCATAAAGATTAGTGATCATGAGATGTTTAGTGGTTTAATACCAATCCTTCCCAATAGGATTATAATGATTGTGGTTATTAAAGAACCAAAGACACCAAAAAAAATATGGATGCTGAATTAATTAAAAAACATTATTGTGTTTTCATTTTGGACTCAACATTTTATAGTTAGCGAATGAGGTAAAAGATGGCTGCTGAAAGATTGCATTAGATCCAAAGATCTAGATGCAGTACTCACAGATCCAAGGTTCTTCACTGATGAAAACCACAAGCTAGAAAATAGTCAGGGAATATTGAATAAGTAGGCACCAGATAGGGATTTTATGTACAAACCTTCTTGCATCCATTGATTACTCTGGTTTGCACTGAGTTGTGCTACTGTATAGAGAGTTTAGCCTCTGTGTAAACAGCTTGTGTAAGCATAAAAATGGTGCTCATGTGATATTTAGAGATTAATTACAATGGTGTTAAATAGCTTTAAACAGGTAAATAATTTTTCGTATTCATCCATAAGTTCGATTAAAAAAGTCATTATCACAAATTTTCCAAATGGTGAGAATATTTTGCCATATTTCCATGCTTTAACTTTATTTATTAACCATATATGTAATCTGGATGGCCGTAGACTTGCTATCTAAAAGAAAAAAAATCTTAAGTTTAATTTGGCGTCCTCAGTTACCCGAAAATAATTCAAAATTTTACACAGATGTAAACCTAGATCTAAGCGTGGAGAAAAATGCATAAACTACCATATGATATCATCTTTTACACGCACACACACATATATATGTTTAAATACTAGAATACATTATAAAAAGAAGATATCATGATAACCATCAATAATAAATAAGTACAGTATTCTCAAATCACTGTAACACTTTACCCGTTTTCAGAAAGAAAATATATATCTACGACATTCATAAATTTACTTATATGCTATATAAAGTATATATGCGAAATTCTATGAGACCTATGAAAAAACTGTTTATGGTTATTAATAGAGGAACACATTCATTTTGAGAGAAAGAATAAATAAATAAATAAATAAATAAATAAAAGCGCAGCATCAGTTCTACATTGGCAAGAATATGAGTTTTTCATTACAATATTCATTTATGGCTAATAGAATCAGGAATAGACAACATGCAACAGGTTGGTCAAGGATTCCACAAGGAGTTACAGAAATATTTGGGAAATTTTTAAAAAATTTACGCATAACAAAAAAAAAGTTTTTTTTCTTTAAAAGTGAAAATAATTGAAAATATGAATCCAATAATGCATTTTACTTTTATGTTAATCCGTAATCCGTATTAAAACAAGTGATACATCATAAAACAAAATTTGTAGCATAACTAGTTTAGCTTAACCGCAATTTTGGTTATCAATGGGAAACACTTATTCTGAACTGAAAAGAAAGAAAAAAAATTCAATATGCATCAACATTCAATAGATTAGACTCAAAAAATAATATCTAGATCGCGATGTTTAGTATAGCTCTAAACAGAGAAGACATTATGAACTCTATGAAAACACAAGTTTCTCATTAATTATTAAATTTGTTTTGTTTAATTTTCTTTGTCTATATAAGTGAAATTATAAGTATCTCTATAAATAGCTGTTGAATTGAAAGGAGTTCTCTTTGATATTTTAAACGAACAACACATTTTCTAATATCTATTCTATATCTCCTTGTCGTTGCATCTGTTATTACAATTTGTCTGATTATATAATAAACAAATATGGATAATCTACACAACAACCACATCAACCAAAACAGTCAATTAAATAGTTTATCTCTAAATTAAAGACCAAAACCCACCATGGCTTTTGCTCTTATTTTTCTGATAGTTTTTAACTGAAATATCAGGTGAGTTTTCTTGAAGGCAGAATGTATATGTATGAATGATCTTTCTTAATATTTGTAATCATTACAGACAAAACTAAATTATGGTCATTATTTTCAGGAGAGTATAAAGCTGTCAATCAAAGTAGCGGTTCAAGACCAAAAGAAGAGTGCTAAGAATTCTCTGATTGCAGACTCAGGTTATTATTCGGTGATGATCCCTCATTTAGCTCCCTCAATTACAGATCACATTAATGAATTGGAAGAAGCTGTCTAATTTTAAATAGGCCATTACTAGACTTTGTGAAGTTAAAAGAAAAGATGAGTCAATTGATTCGACAAGGGGGCATATACTTTATTATAAAGTCACAATATTGGAAACACAGTGGATTAGGATTTACTATGAATTAATCATGAAAAATTTGACAAATTGGATAGAGTGGCAAGGTTTGTTATTAAATTTAATGGAAGATCCAAATGCAGTAATTCTGGTTTATACTTTAGCAAATTCTCTTTGGAATGAAGAAGTGCAAATTGCATTTAATCACACTAAATTACAGTTTAAAAGCGTCATGAGAGACTTTAATCTAAATTGGAAAGGGATTACAAGATGAAAATATGACTATAGTCAGGAATTGAGAAAGTGCATCGTCTTGTTGAATTTGCAGAATGAATATTTCTTCGAGAAATATATTAGGATTACTTCTAAATGAAGATATAAAGGATTTTTTTTTTCTACGATAAAAATTAAAGATATAAGATATAAAGGAATTTGATTCTATTTTATCTAATAAAAATTAGTATTTCATGTTGGTAATGTTTTTAATATATTCAACCCAAGAAGTGATCATTGATTAGTAAATGTACATTACATATTAATGCAAAACTAAAGAAACAAAAACTATTAGGAAAGACAGGATTAATGACTGATATTCCTAGCCATCAGAAGAATTCCAATAAATTTAAATTAGAACTTGTTAACTATTTAAAAAGATTAACTGGTTTTGATGATAGTTCAAACTTAATTGAGTTCAATAAAATACTCTTCTATGAATGGAACATGGTCAGTTTTAATGTAAAATGATAGGGAAAAAAGTTAATAATATATTAAAATATAATTGAATTGGCAAGAAAAACTAAAGAGAATGCGATTAAAAAGCATAAAACAACAGTTTAGTATTGGAAAAAAGTTGATTTCACTAATAAAAAGAAAAAAAATGGAACTAATATTAAAAGAGGAACTAGATCATAAAATGTTTCAAAGGATTATACAAAAAATTATACAGTAATAAGGAAAACAATAAATTAACCACAACAATTATTACATTTTCAGAATTAACAAGAATTTTAAATAAAGAGGCAAGATGTGTAATTAAATCTATATAAAAAGTAAAAGTTCCAGAAAATGATAGAATTATTGCTGATATCTTAAAGGAAACAAGTGAAGATCTAACAGATTATTGGACAAAATGTAGTAGTTTAAAATGAAGATAAAGAAGATATTAAAAATTATAGACAAATCTGTATTTTAACAGTTCTAAAGAAAATTTTTACCAAGATAATTATCATTTGATTATAGAAATCTTTTGACTCAAACCGACTAAAAAAACGAGCTGCATTTAAATGTTTTACTATAGTGGATCACAGCCACTTATTGAGAGAAATTATAAAAGGACTAATGAATATGAGTTGCAACATGTTTTCGAGTTGCGTATTATGAAGAACTATTTTTGTTTATAGCAGCTGGAGAGGTATAATGAAACTTACTGATTCCAAATGCTTGACTAAAAGTTTCTATGAACAGAGAAAATTGATAATTGTTTTATAATTTTTCTTACTATATACCTTTAATATGGCAGTGAAGAGAGTTATATCTAGAATAATTTTTTTACTAATAACTATTAATAATTAAATAAAATTAGTTTTTCAAACTTCTGCTTATGCCACAACCAATTCACCAGTACTAATAAATAAATAGAATGTTTTCCAACAACTGTTTGTTTTTTTCTATCTTAAAGGCCAAGCGTCAGATAGTGTTTTTTCAAGTTTAATTTGAATTCAATTAACTTGTTTATTGGTAAACTTCCTTAATTAAAATTTTATAGAATTCATTATTTTTGTTATTAAATTTACTGAAGTTACTTTTATAACACAATTTAATATTTTTTTATAATTATATATTTTAAATAATCTTACAATATTTGACTATAGCAAATTCGCTTAATATTGGACATATCATATTAATTACAACGGTGATTAACTGCTAAATTTTTTCTTACACATTTTAAATTATATTTTGGGCAATTATATCATTAATAAATCAAACAATATATTATATGATTAGACTCTATCTACAAATAAAGAATAACATCATTTTCTTCTGAACTCAGTTTGTAAAATAGCTGATTTAGCATTCTTTGCAGGCAGTCTCATGTACATACAATTATGCCATAATGAACTTTTAATCATTGAATATATAAAATATATATTTTATATCCAGTTATAAATAATTTTATGAGTGTATAATACCCCCTCACCATTTTGGTTTAACTTAAGGCATCTGGATTATAATGGATGAGAATGCGCAGCCACGGAATCATTTATCATATATAAAAGTCCCCTACACTGTTTTATTCTTTAGTCTTACAATATTTTAATTAGTTAAGCTCATTGATTTAAATACACCAATAGGGAATTTCACAATCTCTTCCCCTTTTTGTTTATTAAGGTTAGTTCTATTTTCTACTAATTATTTTAAAAATATTCCTTTAATGAATATATTATCTAGCTGTTTGGAATATACTAATAATGTTATTAAATAATATGTTTTTCTATATAGTTTACATAGACTTTATTTTAATTTTAAGCTTTTTGATATATCAAATTATTGATTCTCGTGTTTTATTTAATATCACTTTGTCTAAGTCATTTTATTCTGTATCTTTTTCCTAGCTCATGGGACAATATTACCATAATTTTATATAATATATGTGAAATATAAAATATATTTTAGCCATTATAAACGTCACGGCAGAAACAAAAGTCTTACCAATACCCCCTCCCCCTTGAAACAATAATATGGAAAAGGCTTATTAACCAGACTTTTCCATTTCTGGATTTACTACCTACTTAAAATAAGAAATTAATCATTTGTTGATAAATATTGAATAATTATTTGGGTTGACTTAGAATCAAATATTTTACAGAAAAATACTAAGTCTGCTTAAAGTTTAAAAAATTGCTTTAGAATTTTCCTAGCTTACATACAAGCCTTGATCCAAGCAAGGCACACAGTCTTATTTGTGCTGTATCATAAAATTTTATTACACATACATATTAAACTATCATTGTCAACAGCTAACTGGTCCATTGGTGAATTGTCTTGACAACAATTTGCTGTTATTTTATTGGTTTATTTTAAGCACAAAGTTGATATATATAATTCTTTATATTTGAGGTTTGCTTGTAGCAGTGAAACTATTGGTTGTATTTTAGAATTTGATTTTTGGGCTGGTCTGGTTGAGTTGTAAATTTGATAATTTTAATTATGCGTTGTAGTGAAACTTTTCTATATAATAATTTCGGTAGGCGTTCTATATCATAATTTCTGCAGGCTTAGCACTTTCAGAGTTTTGTCAGAGTTTTGTTACTTTATAATCATAGCTTCTTTAGATTAAATGTCATTATATGAAAATGTATGCAAAACTATCTCCTATATTATCCATTTTCTGGAAATGGCAAAACAAGTGTCTTTTCTATGATGATAGAACAAACTTCCTTGATTTTTTTTTTGATGCCATTCCTTTCTGTGCATAATATATCAGCCTTGGATGGTTCAAATTTGTGGTTGAGCTCTTTCTGATGGTCAGCAAAAACGGAACTGCCCTCTTTTTTGGTTATTGCTCGTGTATATGTGTATTTGTGTTGAGCTAATTTATTGCCAATTGTAGCACGAGTTTCGCTTTATATATTATTTTAGGTAATAAATAAACAAGGAGGAAAAATTGCTCAAATCATCACCACCTGATAATTGGCCTGCCTTGTTTATCTAAGAGAAGCTGTTGAAAAGATCTTTGCTTTGAATTGGGATTTTTATCTAATATATTTGATTATATACAATATAAGAGATGATATTGTCGATTTACTATAGTCAATTTTGGGGATTCTTATGATTCTAATTTTTAGACAGAAATGCTTAAGAAAAGTATTACACAGGAATTGTTTATAACTGCTAAAGGTTTTATAAAACAAACAATCACATATTAATTGCATCTGACATACGAAATGAAAAATAAAAGTTTGATTTATTGCTTAATACTAACATCAATAATAAACTTTTTTCTTCTTAATACAGTGAAGGCATATAAAGTAAAACTTTACACAAAGATATTAAACAATTCTTCTTTTTCTTATAAAGAGAGTAAATAGTATTGAAGAAACATTTTGTATAGTGATTTTAATAAATTTGATATAGTTTGGAATAGTGGCACATAGGCACTCTCAAAACATAGATGCCATCCCTGAGTTTATTGCAGCTGTGAAAATTAAATAAAAATTACTTTGACCAATCATGCAATTATTGTGGAAAAAAGTTGTGGAAAGTGTAGATTAGCCAAAAAAAGTTTCCCTCAAACTAAAAAACTATAATCCCCCGCCATTATAAATATTTACCACATTATTAAATATATTATATGAATGATTATAATCCACTTTAATATATAAAAAAAAAGAATAAAAACGAAAATTAAGAATGATGGATTATTTTAGTCTAACTATAAAAAGCAATCCATGAAACATAAATACAATCACGTGAATCACATTTTACTACTTCTTTAACATAAATTGCCTTTGACATCAGCGCAATATTAGTTTTAATTTTTCTGTCAAAAATTTTAATTTCTTGAAGACTACAACATCGGAAGTCTCATACTTTCAAATAAGGAATCAATTTTGCAGGTTTTTGTAATGTTATGAGATAATCTTTACAATATCTCTCCAATAGAAATTTACACCTAAATTTAACACAAAATGATTTTATAAAGCCAATTACTGTTCATTCACTTCACAATACTAAATTCACAGTAAAAACATAACTAATTGGTCTGAGATTGTGTTGCCATATTTCATAATTTACCTAACATCAACTAAATAAAATTTATTCAATGTCTTTATAATCTTTTATATTATAAACATGGCATAATAACATTCTTCCATATAATTTAGTTGAAGCAGTTATATTCATCACTACAATAAAATATCTTCCAGCTTATTAAATACGACAGGAGTAGATTTGCTTGTGTAGTGCTTAAAGGCTATATTGTGAGGATACATTTAACCGACCACACAAAAATCATCACTCACACATACATCATAAAGACTGAATCTACCAACACAATCAAAAGCATATTATTGATTATAAGTTAATATGGTTATGTAAAATTGTCAGTTAAAATTATGTTATTGACAATACTAATTTATATGTATACCGGACATATTGCTAGAAGAAATGATAATAGATGGACAATTGAAATTTTAAACTGGATTCCAAGAGATTGTAAAAGACCCAGAAAGAGCCCACATGTGAGATGGATGGATGAAATAAGAAAATGTGCAGGGGTGTTGTGGAAAAGAGAAGCTAAAGATCGGAGAAGATGGATTAAACTTGGAGAGACCTTCATCCTGCAGTGGATTGATAATGGTTGATGATTATGATGATGATGATACCAAACCCTTAAAAGCAAGCAAGCAAACATTTTCCTGTATTGGACTATTTAAAGGCGTGTTTTATTCACTTATATTATTCCAGTCATAATTTTAAATTTTAGTTTCTTTTCCTTTTTTTCAAAAAATTTTTTCAAAACGTTATCAAATCCAAGATGACATCAACTCTTAGGGGTTCTTCATTAAAGAAAAATAACAAAGTTCTATCAAAAACTCCTAAAATTAATTACAGTTCAAAAAAAATTAACCAGAAAGTTAATACCAATCTTAATTCTGAAATTAAGAACAGTTCTCAATCTACAATGGCGTTAAATTTAAATAACAAAAGTTTTAAATGTTCTGCACTGGACAACAAATCGGAAAACATCAAAATCAAACCGCAAAACCTTTAAAATAACATTAATGATCATATTGGACCCTCAGTCAATTTTTCTAAGACTCAAAATAGACCAAATGTTCTTATAAAAAATACACTATAAAATAAAGCTTTAGTAATTGATAATGACTCTCAAAAAGACCATAATATTATCAAAAAATTAGAATATTTTATGCAAAAGTACTGGGCATGTCAGCCCCCGACTCTAATAATGTAAACAAAAGCAATCTAAAGGAAGTCCAGGAATTGACACAAGTGTGGGGACTTGGGGAGGAACAATACAAGGAAGAAATAAGACAAAAATAATGAAACTACAATCTTGAGCAATACAAACGCACACCAGAAAATCATCAAATTGCAATGGAACAATTCAACAACTCAGTTCCACCATTATTACTAAAATTTCTTAAATTTTATCGCAATGACTGTTCATAATGCTTGCCATAACAGATCTAAACTGCAGCTCTTTAAGATTCCCAGTTAAAGTGCTCTATAATCTCTTAAAAGCCAATAACTTAATTAAAATGATCGATATATAGCAATACAGTTTAATAACTGTTTACAGAAGCAAGCTTTTAAAAACCAACACAGAGTTTTAGAAAATAAATTTCTTATGGCAATTGATCCATCCAGACCATCATTACTACATAATATCATCAGTAACTGCCACATTGGTTTTGAGAAACAACACCGGCAAAAAAACATCTGGACAACTATGGGAAAGTTGTGAATTTTGAATAAATTTTGAATATCTCAAGGATAAAACACTGGTGTTCTCACATTAACCAACACCAGAATTTTCATATTTATCCTGAAACAAGGTTACTTCCCAGAAGCAATCTCTACCATAATTGTGGCTGATGAGTCCCTCATAGTCATTTCCATTAGGAGTCAGGCTGCAATGTTCCATCTGTAAGAGCTGTGAACATTTGATGAGGAAGTGCCCTCATAGGTGGTATCTCACTTGTAAGGCAAAAAAATTAGTGGACATGCAGGCTGGTTCCTTCAGTGAATTCTTATAATTAGGTTCCAGTTATTTTCATTGAAAATCTATTGGTCAACTCATCCATCTCAACATTGTTGGAGGACCATCAGAATAATATGGATTATTTGACTAGTCTAAAGACCAATGACATTGCTCATTTCTGCAAAGAATGCTCATTTGAGAAGATTGTATCAGCCATGGTCTCAAACTTGAATGGTGAAGATCTTGGTCCTACATCTCGAGATATGGATTCTGTCACTGAAATGGATGTCCTGCATGTGAATAAACACATTTGACCAGTTCATTCAGAAAGTGAAGAAAGCTCTGAGGGAACAGGTGACAAAGATAACAACATCAAGCAACCATGTAATTGCAGCAGATCATCTAGGAATGCTGGTGAGTGCAACAAACTCAGAGAAGATGCTGAATACCCATTACAAAACTCGGGCATGTCTTCTTTTGAACAAGAGGTCGATTTACAATTTACACAATCAAATAATCGAATTTCAGAGGGCAGTATGTCAGACAACAATGTAGATAATCCATTCATTATGGCCAATTGAAAGAAGAAAAACAAAAATACTATCCACCCCAAGAAAAACCACCAGATATTCATCGCAGTAATTTTTTTATCATCAAATTTATCCATTGAGTCTCCTTTCTTATCAATCAGTCTCTCCTATTATTCTATATTATTTTTTTGTGTACATGCCTCATTGCTTATATTGCCCTCTCAATGTAATTAAACACCAAAATAAATACTTGCTGCACCCATTCTTTGTTATCATTTCATGCATATTTCAATAGTCAGAATTAATGTTAGGGGACCAAACTCTCTGAGTAGAATATTTGCCATCACAAACTGGTTGAATCGGAATGCACTTAACATTTCATTCATGTCTGAAACTAAACTAAGTGTAAATTCTTGTCACAAGCTTGATGTTGCATTTTTTTCTTTTGGCTATTTTAGACATTCTGCCTCCATCATTTCAACAAAAGGGATTGAAATAGATATAAATAAGCATTCTGGTCCTTCTGGCTTTACAATTTTACATTTAGACAAGAATTCCATATTACTTGATACTAAGTTCAGAAATTTCAGATGCTACATTAATACCTTTATTTACAACCAGATCACCCACTTATTAAACACATAATATTCAAAATTAACATACTAACAGGAAATAGTTCAATGTCTTTGCTTGTTCTTGGTGACTGCAAAATGGGATATGAGAGGTTCAATAAGAAATAAATAGATTTGTTTTCCAAGGATCTTATGTACATGCAGAGTCTACTCTCCAGAACTACATTTTTTAATGGACATTAAACTTAAAACTGTGGATTTCATGGACTATAAGGGCTTGCACATTGATATTGATGCTAGTTCAGGTCCACCCATGAATCTGGGACTAAGAAAAATAATTAGATTTCTTAATAGGCAGACCGCCCCCTATTCAAAATAAATATTCTGAGTTTGGACTCAGTTTCTGCTTGGACTGCTTTTGTTAAGATTTTATAGTCACTCATCAACAGGTTTACTTGGAACTCTTGTGGACCTTTGAACTTACTATCAGAAATGGATCAAATTTCAAATCATTTAGACTTGAGCTCTGATGAACTCTGTGACATTAATCAAATTACCCTCCACAAGCAACAATAGCATGATACACAGAAGGTCCTAGCAGAACACATTGCAGCAAAGCAAGCCCAGAGTTTCTTGGATAGCCAGCATTGCTAGACCAAAAGTCATCTAGGGTGGGCACTGGGTTCAAAAAGAAAGCAGGTCACTCCCTCTTCCATACATATTATTGGCAAATATCACATAGTAAAAGACATGTTGATCATCATAAAAAATCATTTCAAGACAAAGCTTCAAAAACCAGAAATCTAGAACAATAGAAGCACTCTTATCATTGACAATGCTCCTCATCATGGAATTACATCCAATACCATTCTAAATATACTGAAATCAATTCCTGACAGAACACACTCTGGACCACATGCAATACTCAAGTTCCTTTTTCTGCATCTCAGCCACCACACCATCCCCATCACTCTTCACATGCCATTGAAAGCAAGGGATTTCAAACTTTCCTATGTAAATTCCATGAGGATACACGGAATCTACTAAATATTCCTATATCTCAACCATTCACAGCAAATTTGTAAAGTCATTATTTTTAATATTTATATGTCTCTTATTAATTTTTTTCCCAGATGTCTCTAATACCAATTGTAATGGTTATATCTTGTCACCTAAGTTGCAAATTATAATGTACGTAATTTTTTTTTGGATGAATAAAGTTCATCATTGAATAAAAAAAAAGAAATCATAAATGTTAAATTGTTATTATTATTATTATTATTATTATTATTATTATTATTATTATTATTATTATTATTATTATTATTATTATTATTATTATTATTATTATTATTATTATTATTATTATTATTATTATTATTATTATTATCATCATCATCATCATCATTATTATTATTATTATTATCATTAATCCAGCATAAAATTATAAAATGATCATAGTGACGTTAACAATGAAAGTAAAGCACAAACTTGAAACTCATGATCTAAAAATATAACATAAGTAAATATAGAACACTTTCATTCCTTTTAAGAAAAAAGGAAAGCAAATAAATTGTCATCAGTAAAAGATACTGGATAAATTCTTAAAATCAATTTCTATGTCATATTAACTATCCTTAATCTTGAAGTTCATAAACCACTATGATTGCAATTTGAGGAAATTGATTAAAGGACCCACCTTAATTCTATAAAGCTTATATTTTTAACCCAAGACTTAAACTAGAAAAGAACAAATCATGTGTGGCTAAGAAGTGATAAAACATTGTGGGGATGGAGCTGCTTGTCATACAACCAAGAATTTCTGATATGATTATCATTTCAAATTAGCATGATGACCATGGTAGTAAAAAGATCTACAACGTGCTACAATCAAGCAAAGAAATAATCTCAACACAAGAAAGATAGTTTATAAAAAAATCTGAGTCACCACCATGAAGAGCCAGATGGTGACTGAAAAATTATCTGATGGTCTACCATTCAGTTTATGCAAAGGAACTTTCTTAAGAGCAAAGATACTTGCAGGTTTCACAATATGGATTATAAAACTTTGAACTATAACTAGACTACATTGGATTAACATCCCAAATTATATTTATATTTTATTATTTTGCTTGTTAAATTGGGTTTTTTTCTTTTGAAACAGAGAGTCAATCTATCCAATTGACATATATTCTAGAGGAAAGAGAGCTATCAATTCTGTTTTTTATTTTTCATTTAATAATAAAATTTAGGGGCAGAGTCCCAAACTTGCTGGCCAATTGGTACATTAGTCTATTGACTTGAAAGGTGAAACTTTACTTGTATTTAATATTAAGTGCTCATATATTGACAGTTACAATATTTTTTTCTGTTCAATGTTTGTGTTTAATTAGCTTAATTATTAATTGTTTGTTATTTGGAATGTATGACTAACCCTTAAATGATTGGTCTGTCCTATCATAGATCTATATGACACCAGAACAGGAGGGGACTCAGGATCTATATGCAACTCTCAACAGATCAACAAATATAGATAGGCAAAGTAAAAATTAATGACCAAATGATTTCATGGAAATTCTGTCATCGAAGAGTTAATAATTGTTAAAATATAGTTTGAAATTGTCTTCGATGTAAATTCAAGTTTGTTAAATTGGAATGGGAAATGACAATCCTTCATAGGAATTAAGGATGTAGAATAAAAAAATTGTTAGTAAATACAAACGAGGGCTGATCATGTCCAAGGGAAAAGTTGGGGTCATGAAAATTTAATTCAAATATATGAATTTGTAGTCTCAATCCCTTCATTATCTTTAATTTAATATATTCCATTTTCTGTACAGCGCAATTATAAAATCATAATGATGGTCAAGTTGAGTTGTAAATTATATTTACATATTGAAAAATAACACTAAATTCATCATAATAGTGGTGTCATATTGCAATTTCAGCATATAAGTTATTTCATAATCAAAATATATGATGCAATCACGAGAATAAGGTTGGCACAACTGTGATTATATAATGCATATCCGGTCAAGTTATTTGTTTTGGTTTCATTTCAACAAGTGTCCACATCGCAAGAACAATAAAACATTGTATTTTACTGTTTTACACAACTAAGGTTAGTATTTATTTGAATAAATATTATGAAAGATGTTATTTTTATATATAAAAATGCTTGTATACTTTTTTTTTTCACTTTTTTTATGCAAAATTTATCATCCTATTGGTTATTATAAAAATTCATTTTTTATTTGAAAATTATTGTCATTTATTTATTAACAAGTAAAAAGTTATTCCTATTTTTTAAACTTAACAGGTAATTTATAATTGATTTATTGATATTTTTTAAATATTAAAAAATAAAACATATAGGGATATTTAAAAATAAAACATACGGGAGTAAATATGCTTCGTATAATTAAAAAAAACATGGCTGCCACTTGGTGTCTCTGCTAACTAATAAGTACTGTTATTTTATTTATATTTTAGGATAAAATTACTTTTACCTATGGATAAATGGTTGAACTTGAGTACCAAAGGTAATGATGCAGATGGCAATGCTACAAAATCTCAACAAGCAGGATCTCGTAATCAGAAAGAGGCATCTATGATGCGAAAAAGAAAATATGAGACATTTCTTCAATATGGCTTTACTTTCAACAACTGTGATGGTAATGAACAATCTCTTTGTTTAATTTTCAATAATATTTTGTCTATGGAGAGTATGAAACCATCAAAATTAAAATGGCATTTTGAATCCAAGTGTTCTTCCTATGTCAATAAACCAAAAGAATATTTCAAACTATTGTTAAAGACTTCAAATAAAAAAAAACAATATTTTGAAAAATTTATAACTGTTAATGAAAAATATTTACTCACATCATATGAAGTTTCATATATGATTGCTAAAAATAAAAAAACTATACACCATTGGAGAAGTTATTATATTATCTGCTGCTATTAAAATGGTAGAAATACTTCACAGAAGTAAATATGGTGATGAAATTCGGAAAATTCCTTTGTCCAATGACACTGACACTAATAGAATTTCTGAAATTAGCAATGACCAATTTGAGCAACTTATTATTAGACTTTAAAAAAAGCCCAATATTTACAATTCAGTTGGCTGAAACAACTGATATTTCAAAAACAGTTCAATTATTAGTATATGAAATTTGAAGATCGTTCTAAATCAAAATTCTAACTAAAGAAATTTCTTTCCATATGTTTATTCTAATTAGTTAAATATTTAAGGAGACAAGAATTTATAAAGATGCATAGTGGCCAAATATTAAATGTCTAGGGTGGAATGCTGATGTTTTAATCTAATAATGTAATTTTATTTCATACTCAATGCCTAAAATATATATGTAATTGTATCATCATAATTTCTAATAAAGATCTGATTAATAATGGAGTATTCTGGAGAAGAAGATATTAATTACATACAATATAAAGAAGCTATCCAGTTATTTTATCCATCTAGGAAGGAAATACAAAACTATTATTCTATTAAATTTCTTAGAATATATTGATGTGCAATATAATGTCAACTTCTTAACTTTATTTCCTTTGTTGTTTAAAATCATTTAACAACTCCGTTCCATAAAACTATTTATATTAAAATAATGAGAAGATCATTAAGTTGAACATTTTTTTATTTATTTAATAAAATCTAGATCTTCTTTGTATAAGATTTGAAATTCAGGCACTTTTAAACCTGGAGCTTAATTGTAAATATAGGGGATTTGAACTCAGACTTTCAAGCCACTTCACTATGCACACTATCTCATATTACTGATACACATGACCCCACACATGCAGAAAAGATAAATAATCACCAATATACATATTTTATGCTAAACCAGCACTCATCAGTTGGTCCAGATTACCATTTCCCATACATATATATCATCAGTGCTCAGTTTATATTAAGATAGCAAATCCTCACACTTTAATGGACAGGCTTCAATCCATTCCAACCTCCAACTTTTCAACCATCCATATCATTGAAAATCTGATGAGAGAATTCCCAAATCCCATGCTGATGCCAATATTGTTGTCAAATTTTCAATGGTATGGATGATTGAAGAGTTGGATGTTGTCTAGATTGAAGCCTATCCATTAAAGTGTGAAGATCTTCAATCTTAATATAAACTGAGCACTGATTATATATATGTATGGAAGATGGTAATATGGACCAACTGCTGAGTGTTGGTTGAGCACGAAATATGTATACTGGTGATTATTTATCTTTTCAGCATGCGTGTTGTCATGTGTATCAGAAGTATGAGATAATGTGGATAGTAAAGTGGCTTGGAAGTCTGAGTTCAAAATCTATCTTCTTTATATATATTAAAAGCGATGTTGACAGGTAAACCGTATATTTGTAAACTATTTCAATTTGGAGGTAAGCAAGAATTTGTCATTCTCCACATTGAATCTTACATGACACTATAAAATTTTGTTTATTACTAATATATTAAACTTAGTAATATTTGTTACTCTTTGTATGAAATTTATTTGTTTTCATAATATAACAACGCACTCAAGGATTTATTTATAATACTAATGACACTTTACAAGAATTTTATAATGTGTATTATTATTATTATTTTTGATAACACATAATTTTGAATTTATACTTAGTTAATTATAAACTTTTTTGAAATTTTAAATTATTATTATTATTTCATAAATTATTAAAATGTTTTAGTGTCATGATGTATATTTCTGTTACGGGAATATGGGAGTAATAATTAATTAATGCTTGAAATAATAGAAATCTATGCAAGCATGTGTTATAATAAAATTTTTAATATTTTCTTTTAGTTACATAATATTTTCATATTGTTACGTGTTAATAAATGTGTTAAACTTGATTTTAAATTTAAGTAGGTCTCATTTGTTTAATTTATTTAGTTATTTTACAAAACAAATATTTATAAGTGTACGTAGTCACACATATATATCTTATCAATTTAATATACTAGTATCTTCAAATATTTTCTTTATTTTTCTTTTTTATTATTGAATATATTATTACTATGGAATATTGATGGTAACGCCTGAATAGTGTTAAGTGCAACACCTGCCCTGAGTTCGAATTCTGAGCATAACGGGATTATTAATAGAGGTGTAGATTTGATGAATTAGTCTAAGTTGCATCTGTATTGAATAATTTGGTTTTAAATTATCTTGTTTAATGTGGATTCAATTTTAGATTATAATTACATAGTTTCATCCATGGCATCCTATATGAAGACCCTAAGTCTGACCATAGTTAGATATGACTACCTCGATTCCTTAAAAAGTCCCTTACCGTTATAATATATATAATATTTAAATATATGTATATTGTCTCTACTAAACTTAATGTAATTATAAAGGACATAAACTCAGACTTTCAAGATCCCTATATCTATGCAATCCATCTTATGCAAACGGTACACTTGACCACATACATGTGGAAAATAAATGACCTCCAATTTATGCATTTTATGCTGAACCAGCAAGTCATTACATGGTTCAGATCCAATCTTCCACACATGTATAGTGCTCAGTTTATGATAGCAAATCTTCAAACTGTAATGGATAAGCTTTAACCTTTTCCATTCTCCAACTCTTCAGCGATCAATTTCATTGAAAATTCGAAGATGAACTTATCAATGCTCTTGTTGATGCCATTATTATTGTCATAACCATGTTGACTATAAATCAGTCTGGCTCCTCACACATAGGACTTTAATATGTCAATTTAATTATACAGAGGAGGGATGGACAGAATACAGGCTGAATATTTAATATTTAAATATATGTATATTATCTATACTAAACAGTGTAATTGTAAATGACTTGAACTCAGACTTTTAAGCTTCATACATCTATACAATCCATCTTATACAACCAATACACATGACCACATTTATGTGGAAAAAATAAATGATCCCCAATATATGTATTTCATGTTGAAACAGAACTCTTCAGTTGATCCAGATCACAATCTCCCATACTTATATACAATCAGTGCTCATTGTATATATATATATATATATATGTGTGTGTGTGTGTGTGTATGTGTGTGTGTGAAAGATTGTGATCTGGACCAACTGATGAGAGCTAGTTCAGCACAAAATATGTATATTGGAGATCATTTATTTTTTCATATATATATATATATATATGGTCATGTGTATCAGTTGTATAAGAGGGATTGGATAGATATAAAAAGCTTGAAAGTCTCAGTTTAATTCCTTCTAGTTACATCCAGTTGAGTATAGACAATGTATATATATATATATTTAAATATTACATATTCAGCCTACATTCTGCCCATCCCTCTTCTGTATAATTAAATGGTAATATTAAGGTTTTATGTAGGAGGGGTCAGATTGACTTAATGTCAACATGGGTATGACAGTAATATTGGTATCAACAAAGGCTTTGAGCATTCATCTATGGATTTTTGCTGAAATTGATAGGTGAAGAGTTTAGAGTGGAGAGGATTGAAGATTGGACATTAAAGTTTGAAGACTTGCTATTTTAATATAGCCTGAGCACTGATTGTGTGTATATATATATATATATATATATATATATATGTGTGTGTGTGTGTGTGTGTGTGTGATCTGTACCAATTGATGAGTGCTGGTTCCACACAAAATATGTATATTGGAGACCATCAATTTTTTTCACATGTATGTGGTCATGGGTATTGGTTGTATAAGATGGATAGATGCAGGGAGCTTAAAAGTCTTAGTTCAAGTTCCTTATATATATATATATATATATATATATATATATATATATATATATATATATATATATGTTAAAGAAGATTTAGGTTAAATATATAAATAATTGTTATGTGTTAAAATTTAAAAGTTTTAACAGGATAAAAAATATGTATTTTATATATATATATATATATATTGTAATCTCTGTCTTCTTCACTTGTTTACTTTATTAGATCTATAAATGCCCAGGTGCCAATTGTATACAAGATAGAATAAAATTTATAATTGTAAATTGCTTTTAAACTTATTTAAAAGATTCTTATATAGTAATTACTCTATGGCTTAGCTCAGTTGAGGTTATAGGATGTGGTCTTCATATAGGATGCAAATAAGAGTAATAAAACATTTATGGATAACAATTCTGTAACACTAATTTAATCATATGCCACACATTTATTTAATTATAAAACTATTGCAAAATTATCAATTATCATATTTAATATAGGATAGATAATGATGAGGGTTGGGTACCTTTTATATCCACATTACCATCTATTCTAAGCAAAGTAAAATATATTATTGGCATTGTAATACTGAGGTTTATCAACTCCAGACAAATTAAATAAAACCTGACTTATACTGGCAAATCTATATATTCTAGGGCTATGTTATGTTAAGCATATACGTGTGTGTGTGTGTGGAAATGGAGAATCGAATGTATGTAATCAAGCAATTCATATGGACTATTAATTCAATAAAACATTTATTAAAAGTAAAAGACAAAATAAATAATAAACAAAAAAAAATATTATTTTATGCACTTTGCTAACCAATTACATTTCTTCCACAGTAAAACCAAAATTGACTAATATTTAATATATGAATCATATATTTTCGAATATGTGTGCTTTTATAATATCATAAATATAATGTATTTTTAAAACATACTTTTTATTAGCTTATTTATAGAACTTGGATGATGCCATAAATCAATCATCTTTTATACATATTATAAAAATTTATACAACACTTATCTGTTATAATCAGTGTATATCATCTAACACTAACTATACAAAAATAAAGAAAGGCAAGGGAAAACAATAACCAAACACTTAAACTTATACTTATATAGGTGAGAGTTAAATAATATCTCCAAACTCAATCTAAATAATCTAATCGTCCCCTGACCACTTCTACCTCCAACTTATAACAGACAAGGTTTTAATTCTTTATTTTTTAAATAAACTTCATTAACGAAATCAAAGCATAATAAATACATTTTTTTTAAAATAATAATTTATAACATCATGCACACATCCGAATATCTATAATCACCTATAATATAATTTCTAGATCATACAAAATAATAAATTATCATATTATAATGATATGAAGTTACATTGTTTTGTTTTTTTACAAGAAAACAAAAAAAAATTGGTTGTACATCTGTTGTAATCAATAACAAAAATACTTATCAATATACCATCATTACATGTTAAGTTTTTTTTTTAAAAAAAAAAAAATTTGAAAGTTGAAAAAAAACATGCATATTAGTTTCAAAGACAACAGTAAATTATAACATAAAAAAATGTCTATCTGATTGTTAAAGCATAATTTGTTAAGAATGACAATAGTTTTTTTTATATCCTAGAATTCCGTTATAGGCATGATAAATGACATTTGCACGCATTGGAATTATTTTATTATATATGCGCGAATAGCAAAGTTATACAGTATAAAATTATCCTCTTGATATAAGATTAAATAGATAAACTCTTTCATTTTAAATTTTATTTTGTAGAATATTGATAGAAAATTCTTAAAATTGAAAATCAAGCGTTTAATTATAGCGTTTATTAAGAAAATTTTAGCTAGCTTTATTTTAAACAATTTTGTCATTTTAATATTATTTAGCTTTGGTAATACTTTAAAATAAATCATAATTATTTAGCTTACATATCATCCAGGCATTTTGAAGGTAGTGAATATGGATCATCATTTGGACAGAAATTTGGAGCTGGCTTCCCTCTGAGTTTATCTCTGCATCGTTATATTATTACAGTAGTATAATAGAAAATCCTCTATAAATATATTATTAGAATCCTCGCGATGTTTTTTTTATCTGTTCTAATACTCTTAGAGAGTTATTGATTCTTTTAAGCTTTTTTTTACATCTTCTTCCTTGGAATTTTTTTTACTTTCCTTCAAGTTTTAAACTCTCTGTCTCTCTTCACTCACACCCTCTGTTTTTTTTATTACAATCAACTTTGGAAATGTGCCAGAATTTTACTTATAAAATTTTAACAATACAATGTTTGAATGGAATAAACATAATAATAAAAAAATATTAAATATCAAATATTAATTTATAAATGTTATTCACTAATATACAAATAATCTTTATCATTTTTTAAACATAAGATTATGAACAATACATAATTAGTAAATAATAAATAAAATATAGAAAAGAAAATTCTAATTAATAATATATCTATGTATCTGCTTATTATGACATGTAAATTTTTCTACTACATATAAACATCCCTGATGTTATTCATCCTCATCACCTACTACTAAACATATATAATCCAAAATTCTACCAATCAGTACATCCAATTAAAGTTTTAATTTTTTTAAATCCTAATTTTAACTAGCAAATTACATCACAATTCATTTTTCTCAGATAATTATCTTTAGCCATTGTTAGCACAAATGTGAACTTCCCACATTTCTGCCTGGTGCCAACCTGGAAGGTCACAGTCCTCCCCCCTTATGAAAGAAAAATTAATTGGATAAACAACAGTCAATATTAATAGCACATCAAATTTTACTCTCAGATTATTCCACAATTAGAAAATTATGTTGGTTGAATAAACATAAAACAATAAAAACATTTAATGCTTTTACAAACACCTGTTCCTATTATATTTTAGCAACATTAAATAAGTAAAAAAAAATAATAATAACATTTCTATATTGAACAATATGTATAACTTTTATTAATCATGTCTTGCAGGACATGACATCAAACTGTGAGCATTATAGGTAACTTTAAACCTTGCTTGATTATTATTTATTTCCGTTTTTCTGACAAGTTTATCTCTAAGAAACATTATCTCAATCTTCTTTAGTCTAGTTTTTACCTTTCTAATTTCTTTTTCTTCATCAATAATCTTTCTGCCAAAAGTTAAATTACCTATCTTTTCATTTATCAGCTTCTTGAATTTTACCTTAATTTTCTTCATATGTTCATTGTGATTAATTATATCTCTCATAAAATATACTTTGGTTTTCTTCTTACTTTTATGTTTAAGCTTTACTTTAACTTTGTCTAAATCTCTATCCAGATTAATAAGCTTTCCAAGAAAATTTAAATCAAACTTCTTTGTATTCTTAATTTTACATTTCATTTTCACTTTACTGACTTCTCTAGCATGATTAACACTTTCTATTCAATATTCCACACTACATATTACATGTTTAATATTTCCATAAAATATTTTTTGTAAACATTCACCTTCACCTTATGATCTAAATAATCAAGAACACATTTTGGAATTATGTTTTCATTTTTATTTTTAAATTTATTACCTGTAATATTAGTAACCTTAAGCAATTCATTCTCCAAAATTTCTAGATACTTCATGTCTAAGGAAATTATTTCTGTCTTCATTGATTTATTAATTTCTTTCTCTTTATCAAGATTCTTCTTGCACTCCTTAAGCATATCTATATCTTCAATTTTCTCTAATTTTGAGTCCTGATTAACTATTTCTCTAAGTTCTTTGTATACATTTATTTCATCACTGGCTAAACTAACATTCTTATTAATCTGCATAACTTGGTCATTAATATTCTCTTGCATTTCTCACTTCATTTTGGGTATTTCTAACCTTGCTTCTAGCTTTGTTTCTAGTTTCACTTCTAATTTTATCTCTGACATTTCTGACTTTATTTCAACCCTCCTCTCCTCTGATTTCTTCTGACTCAATTTTATTTCTATTGCTATCTCTGATTCCTGACTTTTAACTTTCTCCTCCACAACTTGCATCTGCCTAACTATACTAGCTTTTATTTCTACCATTTCTAACTTCATTTCTACCATTTCTGATTTTATTTCTTTTAATTCTTCTTCTGTCTTATCTTGACCTGACTTTAGTTCTGCAAACATCTCTTCTGACCTTTCTCTATCTTCTACTAATCCAGACTTTAGTTCCTTTAATTCTGATTTCAATTCTGCTTGTCCTGACTTTAGTTCTTCTCTTAATTCTGATTTCAATTCTACTAACATCTCTTCTGACCTTTTTCTATCTTCCACTCGTCCAGACTTTAGTTTTGCAAAAAACGATTTGGCCCACATTGGCATATCATCATCCATGGTTTTACAAATATTATCTCTCATCTTACTAGACTCTCCATAGGACATATCTATAGCTTCATTTCCTGATTCAAAGTCAGGGGACATCGCAACAATGTCTGGAGATGGTGTCTCTTGAGACCCACCCAAACTATTGTATAAGCTAAACTCTTCCATTTTATAATCTCTTAAATATTTATTAATACTACTTAAGAAAATAAGGTTTACCAGCTCCAACCTCCACCAAACCAACAATTCAAATTCATCATCATTACCTAAAATGCATAAAATTTCCACAATTTTATTTTCCCATATAATGTTCGATTTTCAACACACACGTAGATAAGAAGACATTAAGTTTTAACTAGATAATCTAAACATAGCTGAAATTATTAATTAAATTTTACATGATCCACTATAGTTATATTACAAACTACACCAATTCAAATAACTGATAAAAGACCAAAATAATTTAAACATATTCATTTATCTTTATGCTGTATTGGGTGCATCCAAATATTATAACCAGCATTTATAACCCCCCAAAAAAATTTATAACCAAAATCAAATTAATGATGACATGCATTTACTATGACAACTGATATACAATTTTTACGTAAATATGGTAAATGCCAATATTTGCATAAGAATATAGAAAATAGCCTGCTAAGAATGCACTATATATTCAAGTTATATATTCATCCATTCTTCTAAAGATCCAACAGATACTGACAGCCAAAAGAATTATTAGCAGTTCACAATTTTGAAATAGATAAAAGAATTCCATCACTGTTCTCAAAACATACAATGCTCCATGAACACTCTGATGATCATCCCACTTTAATCACTCTAAGCTACCCCACCCATAATATTTTACTAAAAACACTACCACAATGCCCTGCTTACATCCAAATCTTAGGAGCTATTTATAAAATATTGTCTTGCTCATCTTTGTGAGACTTAGAGACAAATATTACATATATATTAGAAAGAACTATGCCTGGCTCTCTCTGGAGTCTTAGAGGCAAAATCATGGCAGGACTACTGTTAACTGCTTCATGATAACTAACAACTGATATCATAATTTGGGTTGGAGCAGTGAATGAGAACAATCAGTCACCAGTGACATGAATACACCATATACTTAAGACAATGACAGAAACTGTCCATCCATCACCAAAACTTGCAATACAACCAACAAAACTCCAACAATCAAGTATGCTATTTAACCTTCAAAATTATAGACTTTCTATAACAGAAGTGTTCCGAATATGAACAACATTACTACTTTACAATCTAACACTATCAATAATTATATGCTTATCCCACAGCAATGCTATATTACATTAACAAGCAAACTATCAAAAAATAAAATAATGCTATCAACTTTAACATTTATTATAAGTTACGATATTTATATAACTCTATAATTAAAACTAAGCTATTTCATGGCTGTATTTATTTATTTCATCTAAAAAAATGTTTTTTTTAAAACTATACATCTGACATTAATATATCTACTACACATCTTTCAGGTAATGGCTTATTTCAAACTCTAATTGGCTTATTTCAAACCTTAGTTAATGCTCCATTTACCCCTAGTTCCATTTTATCAAACATTTCTATTAATATTCCAGACTGATATAAAAAAAAATCCTTGAATAAGAAAACTGCCAACTTGATTCTATTTTGGAACCAATTTTGCATTAACTGTATATTTAAAACAGGGTTAAAGTAATTCTAATGGCACTGGATTACCTCTCATCTCAGGTATATGCCAATATATATCAACAAAAATATAAACACTCTACAAGATATGAGACTTAAGTAATCAAGATCCCTTGATTGGACATCCATTTAAACCCTTGGCAGCTGTGGCCTCTATGTATATATCAAGCCATTCACATTAGTCACCACTTAAAATAGAATGTATAATATATAATCACCCATAAAGAACAAAATACACATGTAAACAAAGATGAATCAATCACCAATCATTGTGCAGCCATTTAACCATAAATATATCAAGCATTTAACCCATAAATGTCGAGGCTCCACATTGGGCAAGCCACTTAACCCTAACAGTTGTGGCCTCTATACATATATCAAGCCATCCACATTGTGCACCACTTAACCCATCCTGTAACCTCTGTCTTCTTCACTTGTTTACTTTATTAGATCTATAAATGCCCAGGTGCCAATTGTATACAAGATAGAATAAAATTTATAATTGTAAATTGCTTTTAAACTTATTTAAAAGATTCTTATATTGTAATTACTCTATGGCTTAGCTCAGTTGAGGTTATAGGATATGGTCTTCATATAAAACATATATGAATAACAATTCTGTAACACTAATTTAATCATATGCCACACATTTATTTAATTATAAAAACTATTGCAAAATTATCAATTATCATATTTAATATAGGATAGATAATGATGAGGGTCGAGTACCTTTTATATCCACATCACCATCTATTCTAAGCAAAGTAAAATATATTATTGGCATTGTAATACTGAGGTTTATCAACTCTGGACAAATTAAATAAAACCTGACTTATACTGACAAATCTATATATTCTAGGGCTATGTTATGTTAAGCATATATGTGTGTGTGTGGAAATGGAGAATCGAATGAATATAATCAAGCAATTCATATGGACTATTAATTCAATAAAACATTTATTAAAAGTAAAAGACAAAATAAATAATAAACAAAAAAAAATATTATTTTATGCACTTTGCTAACCAATTACATTTCTTCCACAGTAAAACCAAAATTGGCTAATATTTAATATATGAATCATATATTTTCGAATATGTGTGCTTTTATAATATCATAAATATAATGTATTTTTAAAACATACTTTTTATTAGCTTATTTATAGAACTTGGATGATGCCATAAATCAATCATCTTTTATACATATTATAAAAATTTATACAATACTTATCTGTTATAATCAGTGTATATCATCTAACACTAACTATACAAAAATAAAAAATGGCAAGGGAAAACAATAACCAAACATTTATACTTATACTTATACTTATATAGGTGAGGGTTAAATAATATCTCCAAACTCAATCTAAATAATCTAATTGTCTCCTGACCATTTCTACCTCCAACTTATTACAGACAAGGTTTTAATTCTTTATTTTTTAAATAAACTTCATTAATGAAATCAAAGCATAATAAATACAATTTTTTTAAAATAATAATTTATAACATCACACACACATCCGAATATCTATAATCACCTATAATATAAGTTCTAGATCATACAAAATAATAAATTATCATATTATAATGATATAAAGTTATATTGTTTTGTTTTTTTTAAAAGAAAACAATAAAAAATTGTTTGTACATCTGTTGTAATCAATAACAAAAATACTTATCAATATCCCATCATTACATGTTAAGTTTTTTTTTTAAAAAGAAATTTGAAAGTTGAAAGAAACATACATATTAGTTTCAAAGACAACAGTAAATTATAACATAAAAAAATGTCTATCCGATTGTTAAAGCATAATTTGTTAAGAATGACAATAGTTTTTTTTTATATCTTAGAATTCCATTATAGGCATGATAAATGACATTTGCATGCATTGAAATTATTTTATTATATATGTGTGAATAGCAAAGTTATACAGTATAAAATTATCCTCTTGATATAAGATTAAATAGATATACTCTTTCATTTTAAATTTCATTTTGTAGAATATTGATAGAAAATTCTTAAAATTGAAAATCAAGCGGTTAATTATAGTGTTTACTAAGAAAATTTTAGCTAGCTTTATTTTAAACAATTTTGTCATTTTAATATTATTTAGCTTTGGTAATACTTTAAAATAAATCATAATTATTTAGCTTACATATCATCCAGGCATTTTAAAGGTAGTGAATATGGATCATCATTTGGACAGAAATTTGGAGCTGGCTTCCCTTTGAGTTTATCTCTACATCGTTATATTATTTCAGTAGTATAATAGAAAATCCTCTATAAATATATTATTAGAATCCTCATGATGTTTTTTTATTTGTTCTAATACTCTTAGAGAGTTATTGATTCTTTTAAGCTTTTTTTACATCTTCTTCCTTGGAATTTTTTTTACTTTCCTTCAAGTTTTAAACTCTCTGTCTCTCTTCACTCACGCCCTCTGTGTTTCTTTTTATTACAATCAACTTTGGAAGTGTGCCAGAATTTTACTTATAAAATTTTAACAATACAATGTTTGAATGGAATAAACATAATAATAAAAAAATATTAAATATCAAATATTAATTTATAAATGTTATTCACTAATATACAAATAATCTTTATTATTTTTTAAACATAAGATTATGAACAATACATAATTAGTAAATAATAAATAAAATATAGAAAAGAAAATTCTAATTAATAATATATCTATGTATCTGCTTATTATGACATGTAAATTTTTCTACTACATATAAACATCCCTGATGTTATTCATCCTCATCTCCTACTACCAAACATATATAATCCAAAATTCTACCAATCAGTACATCCAATTAAAGTTTTAATTTTTTTAAATCCTAATTTTAACTAGCAAATTACATCACAATTCATTTTTCTCAGATAATTATCTTTAGCCATTGTTAGCACAAATGTGAACTTCCCACATTTCTTCCTGGTGCCAACCTGGAAGGTCACAATATATATATATATATATATATATGTATATATATATATATATATATATATATATATATATATATATTGTGCCCTTTCTACTAGGTCTAATGAGTCAATTTAAAAAAAATTCAAATTAAGTATACACTTTAAATAGTATAACTATTGTATAAGGTTGGTAATATTTTAAAATGCTTTGTTAAAGTAAAGTGAGAGCAGTAAATACATAAAAACCATATTAATATGTTAAAGTAATCAAGTAAAGCTAAATATTATAATTTTGTATGATTGGCAAAACTGGTCATAGTAAAATAATATATTAAAAGTCTTCTTAAACAAATGCTAAAAGTTAATTTTAAAATAATGACTTAGAATTAAATACACTAATGTATTTTAGATAAAAAAATTATATTTAATATTTGTATTATAAATTATGTATTTGAAATATAATATTTTGTGATGGACAAAAGTGTTTAATTTAATAATATCAAAATTATTATTCCAAATTGTATTATTATATTACTATTTTTTAATATAATATTTTTTATAATTAGAATTTTATTTCTGTTGTCAGATAGTAATTATAAAAAAATTGTTACATTTTGTTTGGTTAAGTCATGTGACCAGTGAATACACATATTTTTGTACTTACAAGCTTTCTAAAGATAGTTTCGAAATTGCTTTAGAATTGTTCAAAAAATTAAAAGCATTTGTTTATGATAAAATAAATGTAAATGTTAGAGATATTTAATTTGGTTTTAATAAATGTGTAATTAATAAAGTTAGATTTTTAAAAATAAATACATTGAAAATAAATATTGGATAAAATTATTAAGTATTATTTTTAAAATGTTATTTTGAAGTGATTAGTTTGTTTAAATAAAATGTAATGGTCCGGAGAATAGCAGCTTACCATCATCTGCACTACAGGGCACCATCTAGACATTTGAACCTAGAAAAATTTTATAAAGTAGGCAGATATGTAAGTCAAAAAAAAACTTTTTTCTTTTTATTTTAATAAATATATTTTGATATCCGGTCATTAGCCCATGTCACTAGCTCAGGGAGTAGCAGAGATTTAATAATATCATATCTTATCTAATTATATTTCAATATTAAAAAATAAATAAAATAAGCCACTGCCAGTAATTAACATACAAAAATTTATTTACGCACATATATATATAAGATTTAACATTATTATTTTAATATGTTTACTTTAACATTTAACATTATTTTTACTTTTATTTTAGATTTTTAATTTACATTTTAAATTTTATACTATTATTAGTTCGCACAGATTTTTTTAAAAAGATTGGTTACATAGATTCCATGGTCAAAAACATTCCAAAATAAACATAAATGCTCAAAATACAAAATCATTGATACTGTCAATTGCAGAGGGAAATTTTTAAGTAACCCAATAGCATTCATCATAAGATGCTTGCATTAACACCAATAACTTAAAAGACATCCGAATAAATACATTTTAGATACTCACCGTAAGGTATCAGTATTTACCGAATGTCTATATATATTTTGACCGAATATGAAAACCAAAAACATAATCAACCGGTAACGAACCCATGCAAGCGTCTATACCCAACTTAAATTTAATGCATCTTTATGTAGAGTGTCGAGTATGAATACACTACATAGATTTGCATTTGAAAAGAAAATATTCAATCCTTGTTTAACCTTAGGCCAAAGGTTCACAGTCAAACCAAACTTCAATCCATCTGATATATCGATGTGTTCAATGTAATATGAATACGGCAGCACAATTAGGTTAAGAGAAGAAACTGCTTCTTGTCAGATAGGAATATTACATCTATCAGACAAGAAGAGCAATAAAAAAACTCCATCGAAAGGAACAGTGTTCTACATCTTATAATCCCTTCCATAGGCAAAATGGAAGTGTGCGGTGTATAATAGCAATTCTGCCCATAGCGAATCTTGTATTACATCTACTAATTACACCAATATATCCAATCCTTTGACCTAATTCAACTATGAAAGGAATAACCTAAGATTATCCTCCCCTAATATAACTTTACAAATCTATATAGCCATTCACGCCCGACTTAAGTTTAATATTTATATAACTAGTTTAATGAAAAACAGAAATCATAATAAAACTAAAGAACAAATAAATAAATAAATGGAAATGATTTTACAAAAGAAATACATTAAATAAAATTATAACTAATTAATAAATAACGTTGGTCAGATAGGATTCTATTTCTTAATTATTTTAAATATGGAAAGTTTTTAATTTAATATTCATTAATTATAAAGTTCTTATGGTTTAAAACAGTTCATCTTTATCTGTTGCTTGCCATTCAAACATGAATTCCCATGCCATCCTAAAAAGATTGTTTGAGTTAGCCGTTGTTTTTTATTTATTTATCTGGAGGTCTTTTAGTTTAGTTGGTCCTTAATGTAGAAAAAAAAACGATGTCATTTCTCTTTTTTTTAACAAAACTGAAGGGATTGAAGAGTGCGTCTTTTCAATCCCTTCTCCTTCAACTCCACACTAACACATATAGTCACATCATAATAACTAATTAACTCTTTTATTTTCAAACCTTTCCTTTTATAATAATTTTGTGGATTAACTCAACATTATGTCATGATGGTGAAAACCTTTTCGTTGAGGTCTGATTTCCTGATGGATTTCTTTCATTTGCTAAAAGTTTCTATTGTTTTCCTATCTGACCGATGCTTATACATTTAAATGCCCAGAGGCTAGTTTACTAATTAAAATAATCATTTCCATTTTACAAAAGATTAATTAATTTGTTTTCAAACTTAAACATATATTTTTATCTCTAAATCTTTTCTGAAAATTTAGTTTTAAACTTTTTTTAATAAAGTTTTATTTTAATAATTATTTATCTGTGCGATTTTATATATATGCGAGTTTAAGATGTTTTTAATTTTCAGTTTTTAATTCTTAAAAAATAAGTTTATTCGCGAACTTTTTTTTTTATATGTTTACTAATAAAAAATAATGTAACGTATGTATGTGCCCATTACAAAAAGTATAAAATTAATTTGGAATTAAATAATATAATATTTAATGAGTCATGATTTTATTTCTAAATTTTTAATAACCTAAACTTAACAGATATGCAAATTAGATCACCAGTTAAAGATGTAATAGCCAATTAAATCATCAGTTCAATTTACTATAAAAGTAGATAGTCTCATTTTTCTGTGTGCTTTTAATAATGGAAGAGGGTGGTAAATAAAAGGTGCTAATAACTAAATAACTTTCTTAATATTTTTTATTATCAATATTATTATCGAAGTATTGTTTACTTTATTACTTAAAATTATTTTAAAAGAAAGGATTTAAAAGATTGTAATTTATTAAGCTGAAACAGTCCTGCATTGTTAAAATAACAAATTCCCTGCCAATTATTCTATTAAAGCTTGAGCCAGCTTCACAGTAGCTATGGATTTAATACCAGAAATGGAGAAGTAAGGCTGGAAGTACGGATATCAAATAAAAATACAATTTTAAAAATATTATTGGAAAAAGATATATCATTATTTATTTTAATATTTCGAACATTGTCAAAGAAATTAGACAGAAAAAATCTTCGAAAATTTTGTATTTTAAATGCATTATATCATAACGACAGATAACTGTAGTTGAAAAGAAAAGCTATATGGTAAAAACTTTATTTTTTTAATATTTTAGAAATATATCCTTTAAAAAAAAGTTGCAGTAAATATTTGAAAACAAATATTATTTTAAAAAACTTATTATAAACGTATCTTGAAGTGGTGATAAGGATAAAAAATTTGATAGTACTACAAATATATTTTTATATAACAAGTCGTCATTAGGAAAAAAAGCCATGAATCATTTTAATATTCTAAAAAAATGATTTTTAGAATTATTCATCAAAAGGAAATAAATGGGTAATTAAAATAATATTATCTTGACTAAAATAACTTTATAAATAATTTTTTTTATTAACATAAAAATGATAATTTGGATGAAATATAAAATGTGTATTTTCCATACGAATATAGCCATCACTGATGCATCGAAAAACCCATGTAGGATTCTAGTGAATGAGAAAACTCCAGAGGTTATTTTAAAACTTTCCCAAGTATTATTAATTTAATAATTATTTTTCCTGGAAAGTCACAGATAAAAGACTGTATTTTATAGACTTTCATCATGGGATTAATGATTATTCTTTGAAATATTTTAAGATACAAAAGTCGTCTTCACTTCATTTTTCATTTTCATTTTCTTTTTCCATTTATGAGTTTATGTGCACCGAAAAAAAAAGGTTTTTGTTCTCAAGTGTTGGACAGTGGTTGCCTTAACAAAAAACGTGGAGCGAACTTCTAATAAAGAAAATTAGGAGGAAGGAAAATAACTTTTTATTTGAACTTTATGGCAAGTAGGAGTTTTTAGTAAATATAGTTTTATTTATCATTTTGTTTACTAATTATAGTATTAAGTTTTTATTCAGTGTAGGTAGAAAAATTACATTGAAATATTTAGTAATCTAACATAATTAATATTGTAGTGAATATTTTAATTCTTTATAAAAAAATTTATAAACATTTTCTAAGTATTATAGTAATGAATGGGTGTTAATATTATTTAATATTTATTTTATATGAAATATTGAACCAGAAAACGTCAAAGAGTGATCAGCTAGCAAAGTTATCACTAGTTAAATCTTTGTAAAATATATAATTTCACATGATATATATTTTATTGTTTTTAGAAATTGCTTGAAATATTTTTATAGTATTACCTTATCATATGAACGTATGAATATGTGTGCGTGCATTAATTACACATAAAACTTTATTGTTATTCTAAAGATATGAGCTAGAATATTTAAAAAAAGATATGCATACTTTTCTTTTATATTACTAATGTAATATAACTTACTGATACATATAATTTTTATATGATTCTTTAATAGAGGATCCCGATTTTTAAAATGTTTTAAAATATTGATTTAATATCTGAAACCAAAATCATTTGCATTTTTATTTCTGAATTTTGAAAGTGACTAAACCTTTTCTTGTTATAGTAATTTTAGATTGTTGAAGTCAAATGTGAATGTTGTTTATTGTTTTAGAGTAATGTTAGAAAATTTTGCGATGTAGATTGATAAATCTATTATGAAGTTTTAAAGTGATAGTGACCTTGGGATTATGAAAAGAAACCAATGGGATGCTTATATGTAGGATTTATGGGGAATAGAAAGTAACTTATATTATTATCTTAGTAGTTTATGTAAGTACAGATAACTTAGCCCTGTGACTTGTATATATTTTCCATGGGCAGTGTCTTTCTTAGTATTAAGTATTTTAATGTTCGAATGAGCTGAATAAATAGCCTGGACATTATTTTATACTTGAGGTTATTAGACAGAGAAGTCACTCCTCTTCGTATGCACTGTTGCCATGTAGATTATTCCTTATATTTATACTATTGCGTCTATACTCTAGTTAGTTCTTCATGCCGATGCATCGTATCGCTATCTTAATTTCAAATGTTATTGCATCGTACAGAATTGTATTTATGAAGGCAAATAATGAATAATTTTTGAATTGTAGAATCGTTATTTTGAAAGAAGATGAGATAGGTTTCTATTGCTTTGATTTATGTTGAGATCAAATACAAATGAGATTGGCAGAATATACAAACAATAATAATAAAGAATCATAAATATTTTTTGTACTTTATTAAACTATTTTTTAAAAAAATATAAGAGGTAATAAATTATTCACGAGATATTGAATAATTTTGGATATTTTGATTATTCATGGCAACGCATATTTTTAAAGAATAGAACATCCAGAAGAAACAACATAAAATAGAATGAGTACTTATATTTTGTGAATATTATTTTATGTTTTAGAACACACATAAAACACACACATAGGGATTTTTATTAGAGTAGTGCCAAGCAAGGTATATAAAAGTATATCAATCATATTATTTTATTCAAGGCAATTTATTTATTTAACTAACCAAGATAAATATTTAAGATAACATCAGCACTATCATAGTAAAAGTTTGATTTATTTATTATAAAATCGATGAACATATCTTAAAAATGAATGTTACTTCAGTAGTTTATATTTTCATATTTTCGTGTATATTTGCGAAAACTATATATTTAAAACATGTCAATTAATAGATATTATATTCAACTATACCGTGTATTCGTAATTAGTAGTAGTATTATTATTTTTAATAAATGTGCAAAAGTTTATAAGTAGCAGTAAAGGCTTATTTATTTGATTTTTTTATTATTTTTTTTCGAGGAAATATGTAATTTATCTAAAATATAATTGTAAATATTGTATATAATTTTTGTTAAAAGTCTATAATAAATTTTGTTAAACTTGTTTTATAAAACTTTGTGTTGTATTGATTATTTACCATTACAAATACATGATCACCAGATACCAAAAAAAAACATAATATTTGCACAGTACGAATATAATTATTTACATAAGAAATCTCAGTGCTTCAGAATATAATATATTTGAGAAATTTCATTTTATATTATTATTATTATTATTATTATTATTATTATTATTATTATTATTATTATTATTATTATTATTATTATTATTATTAGTAGTAGTAGTAGTAGTAGTATTATTATTATTATTATTATTATTATTATTATTATTATTATTATTATTATTGTCATAATTAATTATATAATTTATTACATAGAATTATAATGTTATTCGTTGCCACATATTCTCAGATAATCAGATTATACCACATATTCTATTTAAGATGCCACATGAAAGCTAAAAGATTATATTTTATTACTTATTGTTATTATTGATAGTTACCATAACATTGAACAGTAGATAAGATTGATAATTATTCATCAAAGATTATTATTATTTATTATTATTGTTATTATTATTAGTTAGGTGTAGTTGAGGATGATACAAAATCCCTTATCATACTTAGCTACAGAAAATTATAAATTGATTAGAGTTATTTTAAAGAACCTGAGATAATTAGTTATATTGTTTATTTCAATAAAGAGATTAGGATTTATTTAGAAGCATTATATTAAATTGATTATTATTTTAAAGACGTAAGAATGCTATGAATTTATTATTATTTGAAATAATAAGGGGGAATAGTATTCTTATGCCATTGAGATGGTTTCTTGTGGGATGTCGACTTAATGTAATTCTTTACTGCTTGTACTTCACTTTATTGTCTCATGATTTATTAATATTTTATTTTTTTAATTTTATAAAACCGAACTATTTATTATTTATTAATCAGTTAGAGCTAGTTTAATAGTAGACAATATCATAGGATATCTTTATTATTGATTATATGTATTTTAGCCGAGCATAATCATTTTATCGGAGCTAGTCTTATTTTCCTATTATTATATTTCCACTTAGTGAGGGTACTATATATATATATATATATATATATATATATATATATATATTAAAGAGAAACTATTCATAATGCTAGCTGAAATCTTTATTAAATATTTTAAACACTCCACAGCTATATTGTTTCAGCCACATTCCGACTTTAAATAAAGAAAAGCTTGAATTTGGATGGGCTACATAATTCAAGTTTTTTTTTATTTAAAGGGGAGGTTGATTGAAATAAGATGGCTGTGGAGGCATTTAAAATATAATATGAGTTAAGTTTATTTATAAGACATATCATATACAATTTATCTATTTTCATTTTATAGATGAAAATTTACCTATCAGGATCACGGTTAACGACTTGTGCGCTTGTTTAGATGGAAATCAACCATCACCATTTACATTCATTTTAAACTTTAATTACGGTCTAAAAAGAGATTCTCGAAGTAATGATTATCTTTCTATCCGTTCTTTACTATGCATTTTGAGATTGTTCCATAAAAAAAACACTGAAAAAATATCAACCTTGTCTCCTATTCCTTACGACCAAGACTCATCTCCTATTTTTGGATTAAAAAGTGATGATTACACAACACCTGAACAAGAAGGATATTATTACACTGGACCGACGGTATCTATGGCACCTGGATATCGTGTCTGGAATAAAATATAACTGCCCTTTTTATAAAGCTAACTAGGTGAATTCTTTATTAATAGGTGTAGAAGCTCTTCTATACAAAAACGGCATTTAATGACCAAAAGTATTTTAGTAGTGAATTGTTTCACTTGAGAAAGTAAATTCTTTACTGTTGCGTTTGTAAATTAGATTATCCTGGACTTGAAAATTATTATCTTCTGAGCAAATTTTTTAATATTTATTTCGCTGCTTTTCTGAATTAGAACTAGGTGCTTCTTTTGTGACAGAACTGCTTGAAAGTTCTCTTACTTAGAATAATCTATTGCCTTTTTTACTTCTAAAAATTCTTCGTCACCAGTATCTTTTCGCTAAGAATCAAATATACGTAGGATTACAGTCTGTGTAAGACTGGACAATTTTTTCGCATAAAATTTCATTATGTTTCAATTACATTACCAGAATATATTTTCCTTTCAGATTAAAAAAAACAATTGCTTTGTTATTTAAATGGGACAATTTTATTTTTGGTTACAAATACTACTGTCGAAAATTTTATAACGCGTTTAGTTTAGCTTATCGCTTGGATATCAATATAAAAGAGAGTTATATTTTTTTCAATTATTTTGTTGTATTGTTTCTTGATAAGAGCAGAATATGTAAAAATCCAAAAATTGAATACAAGTCTAAAATTTTAAAAACGAACATTAGATTCTTCTCATTCTTTATAAGAAATGTAAATCTTTAATACTGTAAACAATTTAAACTGAGAAATAAAGAGTTCTACCTATATTTAAACTTGTGTTGCGTCTTTTTAAAATATTTTATTACTATCTGTTATGTGTATGCAATGATGCATAATATAAATTATATATTGAGCAATTAGGAAAATAATGATATGGGTGTTAGTATATTTGATGACTGCGGTTAAGACGTACCAATCCAGAACAGATAAAATTTGCAATTTTGTTTATATTCTAAAGAGGTTAAGATTTTTTTCAGGCTAATAGCTTGCATGTGATGGTAATAAACATGCAATTTTGTCCAGTTTATACATTTTTCCCTACAATGCAAAACGTGAATAAAAAGCTATTCAATTTTCACTAATGGGTGATTGAAAAACTTAATAACTAATACCTTTTACTTCATTGTCATTTTGTGATAAATTGTAGAAAATGTGTCTTGCTATAATTTGTTTAAAGACTTTATATTTTTACTATTTCTCTGCATAATTTAATGTAGTATCAGCGTTCAGATTCTAGAGCGCAAGGTCTTTGGATTCCAATTCTTGGTGCTTGAATTTTTTATAAACTTTGGACCAAAAATATGTTTTTGTTTTATTTTTAATACATGTGGATATAAGCAGTATCAAACTTTCCATACAGTAGTGCCATCCAGTGCAAGCCTTAGTAATCAATGAATACAGAAAGATCTGTGCATAAAATCTCCACCTAGTGCCTATTTATCCAATATCGTCAGAGTAGTTTCTAGCTTGTGGCTTTCATCAGTGAGGAGCTTGGGATCTGAAAACAATGCACTTAGATCAAAGGATCTAATGCAATCATCTATAAGCCACCATCTACCTATTAAATTAAGTATAAAGCTAGGGGCTCAAGATAAAAATGCATTAATGTTTTCAATCCAAGCTCATTTTCCTTTATATACAAACCTTCCTGCATCCATTGATTACTAAGGCTTGCACTGGATGCCAATATTATATGGAGTGTTACTGTTAATAACAGCTTGTGTAAGCATAGGAAATGGTGATCATGTGATGTTTTAATGGTTTTATATGTGGATATAATTGTTTGATTTTATAAAACATCGGGATCCAAAAAATATTTTTAAAGATTATTAGCCAAAAATTGGACAAATTTATATCTAGGACAATATATAAGATGAAACTCTAAGCATTAAGATCTGAAATACATACGAGATAAGAATGAATCTAAATTTATTGCTAGCAGGCACAACAGAAGTGAAGATTAGGAATATATCAAATAATATACTGACAATAATTTGGCCGTCTAGATTATTTATAAACTTATTCTCCAATCAATAACCACTACATATATATGAGTTAAGGGATATCTAATTATCTAAAAGAATCAAATAATTAGTTGGATGAGAGGTCATATAACATTTACGTGACAAAGTGGTGGGTTCAGTTTTAATACAAAAATCTTTAGCTTCTAATTCGATTATTCTATTATTATAATGATTGTTATTTTTAGCTGAAGAGTAAACATAAAATTAAATGGCAGTTTATATTCAAATTACATTCGTTTTTATCTTTAGAAAAAATTAAGATCTCTAAAAAGTAGTCAGTTTTCAATAAATATAAGAATTATTTAAAAAAGATTAAAATATTGATAAATTATAAAAGCTGTCTTTTAGTAGGAATAATTGTCTTTTCTTAAAGTAAAAATAGTTTAAAGTCAGTCATATTTTTAAAATTTAACCCAAAGAGCAAATAAGATAGTACATGCTATTTAATTTTGTATAATTTGATCTTTACACATCTGCTATCTGGTTATCAGTTTACAAGATTATTAAAGTGAGTAGTAATTGATTCTACACTCTGATTTTAATTATAATATGATTGAAATATGACTATATTATTATCTCAGCTGAACTTTAATCCATATAAAATCTTGGAGTCGAATAAATGTTCATTCACTTTTTATTGAACATTGCATTGATATAGCTGATATTTTAAAATTGAGTTTTATCACTCGTGCGAGCTGTAATATTTAATCTTTATGTATTTGAAACCTGGTTGTTTTTTTCCAAATATATTAAAATGAATAATTAATATTAACTTGTGAATTCAATTACATTTGATTTGAATGGGCTACATAGACATCTTGGTATTTATGTAGTAGATCGATGATAAAAAATGTGGGCACCAACAAATGTGTAAATAAAGACCGAATTAAACACATTTCTAAAGTGAGTATTAGATAATATCCAGATCAATAGAAGGTTGTTAGTCAAAATGTTGATTTTGCTGCTAATTTTATGATTTAAAGTATGTGATGTCATGAAAAAAAGCTGGGATGAAGTGTACATGTGATTTATTGTCCAGCTTTAATTCCTGCTGAGTGAATTTTATGAACGATTTTTTATCCAATAAAATGATTAAGATTTGTGAATTTCTCATTACTGAGGATGATGCAGTCATCCACTATTTTAAAAAATGATCATGCATTGGAATAACTATCTGCAAGAAGTTTGCATGTAGCGTGTTATCCTGAGAAAAACGCATTGCCGGATATGAACATTTTTGGATATATCATAGCTACACCTTTTTACATTTTGCAGAATATAAAACTCTTTAATTCACCTCACTGATTGTAAAAAAAATATTTTGATTTTCTTTTTATTGGAATAATTTTATATTGCTAAAAGATTAGTTGTTGCAACATCATTTCTTGCAAAAAACAAACGAGTAAATAGTATTCATTTATTTTCAGGGAATAAAGTTATAGGTTGCCAGAGGTTAGTTCTCATCGTTTTTACAAATAACTCAATTCGATTCAAAACTTAAATACATGTTTGTTCATTTGCACTAAATAAAGTTATGTCACCATTTTGTACTAAATGAAGTTAGTTTTCATCATTTATTCTGACAAACTTTAATTAATCCATCAATTTTGATAAATGATGAAAAGTAACTTCATTTAGTACATAATGGTGACATAACTTTATTTAGTGCAAATGAACAAACATGTATTTAAGTTTTGAATCGAATTGAGTTATTTGCAAAAACGATGAGAACTAACCTCTGGCAACCTATAACTTTATTCCCTGAAAATAAATGAATACTAAGACATCTGGCAAAGGGAATGTGTACACATGATTTCCTGTGTGTACATATAATCTGCTATCAATCTTTTAATTTTTGACAAAGTAAATGTGCATAGCATTTTTGTGAAAAATTAATGATTAAAATTTGGGAATTGCCAACTACTGAGAATGATACAGTCGAGTATTTTCAAAATTTTGATATCCTGCATTCACAAACATTGTTTTCAAATGGCCGATATGATACTTTATCTGCACACTGCAAATAAACAATGTTGATGTTATGTTAAGAATTGTGAAAAAAAAAATTTCATTTGAGATTTATTTATAGAGATTACATAAAGATGATAACACTGCTGTAGCTATTTTGCACAACATAAGAAAATTCAGTCCATTGCCGTGATGGTAAGATAAAACAACATTTTGTACATGGAGAAAATTATGTACTTATACACACGTTTATTACTTTTTTTTGTTTCAATGACACTTCTAACCGTTTACTTGTTGGATTTTTTTCTCAATAAAAACCTAATGTGTTTATTACTTTTTTTTTTGTTTCTTTACCAATTCCAATATCCAATAAATTTATATTGTTAAAAGTTTAGTCATTGGAACATTTGTTTCATTTCAAATAAATAAAATTATAGATCACAATTTTTCAGTAAATAAAATTACAGGAAGGCATTTTTAAAAGTTTGTGGATTAAACTTGTCAGAAGATCCATGCAGTCGTTATTTTGCAAAATTGCAAGGTCAGAAGGTAATCGCCATATATACGTAAAATCTCACTGCCAGGTTAAGTAAGTACCGACAGCTTATCTGATCCTGATAGTTGCCATAATTAAAATATAATTGTTTAATTAGAGCTTAGAAATGAGGGAATGAAGTCATTTTTCACTTTCAAGCAAAGTATTTTAACAGTAGAGGACATTGCATCGCATTAATATACCAAGTGCTTTGAAGTTGAAATTTATTGCTAATGTTAATATATATATATATATATAAATTGTAACTAAGGGAGCCCATTTGAAGGCAAAAAAAATATTTAAAAGAAAAGGAGAAGAAAAGAGCAAAAAGAAAAAATATTATTATTATTATTATTGTTGTTGTTGTTGTTGTTGTTATTATTATTATTATTATTATTATTATTATTATTATTATTATTATTATTATTATTATTATTATTATTATTATTATTATTATTATTATTATTATTATTATTATTATTATTTTGTTTCAAAAGGCCTTTATTATCTCAAAAGAATACATTAATGGTTACATAGTAGATTATGTGCTACAAGTTTTCCAGTTACAACCAGCTTACAATTGTTATTACAATAATCAAGATAATGTCTTTATATTATATTGTCTTAACTGAATGTTACAGATTTTTTCATTATCAAATAAAGTGTTCAGAATATTATAGACAGTTGCATTTAATAGTTATTAGGTGCACAGATGTTACTGAAGCTATTACTGGATAGGGATGGGCTCTGTTCTTTTGTTTTATTTCCTGTTTTATTTATTTTTGTTTTTCCCTTGCTGGTGCTCCATATTACTTAGTTATCATTTCCTTGATTATGTCACAACCTTGCTCTGTGTTTAAGAAGAGACCAGGTAGCTGCATAGATGTCTGGACTTGTTATCAATTTGTCCCGGATTTGTATTTGCATTAACTTGTGTTCAAAAGTTGATGGATGTCACCTTGTGTTATTTCCCATTAGGAATGTACATCATGTGCACCATAGTGAATGTAGAACAAAAGTTGCTGCCCTAATCAGTGGTATTGTTTTACTTTGGAAAGCCATCATTACTTGTTCCAGTGTGGTTTTATTTTTCCTATGTGTGTTGCAAAGTATAATTCTTACTTGTTTCAGACCTTTGCAGTGATACAGTAAGTGCTGGACAGTTTTTTCATTCTGATGGCATAAGCCAAATAAAGGATCCATGTTTCTATGTAGTCTTCTATGTACCAGAAAGTATGTGGTTGGGAGGACATCTAAGTTTATTTTAAGGATAAAATTGAAAAATTTTGGTTCTAACTCCCATTTGTTGTATTTTTTTATTAATACTTTATTGTTTATTTTTAATAGTGGTAATATTTCATTGTTGGTGGTATGGTTCTGCATTAGTTCATAGATTTCCCAATATTTATATTTTTCTGTCCATTGGTTGGGGATTTTTCCTATAGCATTGCAGTGGTATATTGCCGATTGAATGAGTGAGACTTTTGGGGGTGGTCGATCAGTAGGTGTTATTTTAATTAGATGTTTTAATTTTGTAAATTTATTAATTAAGGCAATTATTGGATTTTTTGTTTTTGCGTGTGGAAAATGTTGAGGCTGTGTAGGCCAAGGCCATTTTTTATTAGTGGTCAGCTAAGATTTTTAATTGATATGGCCATATGGAGTTAATTTTCCGGATGAAACCTTTAGAAAAAACAATTACTGGCATGTAGTATGTTATTCTAGTCATGATTAGCCTGTTGATTAGTTGTGTCTTTGCATATATTGATAGATATGCTTTAGATAATGAATTTGCTATTTTTTCAACACCTTCTTTGAGTTTGTTTTGTATGTGACAGCGCATTCTTGTGGTGCCCATATAAAATGAAAAACCCAGAAACAGATTTGGTTTTCCCTGAAATACGGACTCACATGGTTTGCCTGAGAATATATGCCAAGATGCAGATTTTGCTGGATTTATCTTCAGTCCATAATTGGCTGAATATTCTTCCACTATCTTGTTCAACCGTGGTATCTGCTTTTTAGAAGTTAGAAAGACCGTGACATCATCCATATATGCCAAACATGCTATTTTTTGTGTTGATCCTAGTATCTGTATGTCTTCAAAGGATTGATTTATTTCTTTAATTAAGGGGTTAATATAAAAAATAAAGAGTAGGGTATTTAAAGGTGAACCCTGTGATAGTGACTGGGTGGGGTAGAATGAAGGAGAATTTCTACCATTAAGTGTTATGGATAGCTCACAGTTTATTAATAGGTTTTCTATTATATATAGCATGGATCTGGGGATGTCCGTGGTTTCAAGCATCTCTAGCAATACAGATATGTTGACAGTGTCAAAGGCTGATGCTATATCCAGTTGTATGACCAGAGGGCTATATTTTTTTTTATTTCTTACAGTTACCATTATAGTTTTGAAAAGTAAAGCTGCTTGTGTAGTTGAAGATTTTTTCTTAGCAAACTGAGGATCCGAGATGGAAGGCATCGAAAATGGCTCTATTTTTTCTTTTATTACCTTTTCCAGTATCTTCAATGGAAGTGGTCCCATGGATATAGGTCTTATGTCTTCAAGTGCAGAAATTTTTTTATTCTTTTTATTGTAAGGTACTATCGCTATGGGGTACACTCCCTGTACACTCTTAATTTCTTGAGCTAGATGGTTTGCCAGATTACAAAGATATTTTGAAGTGAATTGGCTAAGGTGTTTTAAGACAAAAAGTGGTATTCCTGGGCTTCCAGGGTGACAGTTATTGTTCATTTCATTCATTTTTTAATGAAATCATCTGCAGTGAATAAATTTTCATTTTTTGGTGGTCCAAATATGTGTGCTGTCCACTGTATTGGTGGTGCTGATCGCAGTTTGTCTCTAAAATGTTCAAACATTGGCATTATTATATTTTGGCCATCAAATATTCCTCTTTGGGTTTGTATGGCCATTGGTACTTTAATTTCAGGTGCACTTCCAAGGGCCCATTTTATGTATTTGCGTGACCATGTATGTTGCTGAGTGATGCATAATTTGGTTTTTTTAATTTTTAGATACTCTTTTAGGGACTGACAAGCCTTATTATATTCTTGTGTTAAGTTTCTTATATAATTTTGGGTGTGATGTGTAGGCGTGATTGCTGTAAGTTTTTCATGTATTTTATCAGCATATTCTAGTAGCTTGGATGGTGATGGTCTATTTATTACTATGTGGTTTATATTAAAAGACAAAATATTGATAAAAGCTTGGTATTGTTGTATAGGATCTAGTTTTATTTGTTTTAGTTTTTCTAGCATTATATAGGTTTCAGAAAAGATAAATTCTGGGGTTGACTTGGGAAGAAGGATTCTGATTGTTTTTGTTAGTGGTGAAATGTTAGTTTGCATTTGGTTTAGATTAATAGTTATTATTTGTGCAGTGTGATCGGGAAAGCTCGATGGTATGAGGTTTATTTTTATTAAGTGATGTAGAGTCGGTGAATAAAAGCATAAGTCTATCAGTGATTTAAACTGACCATTATGAAATGAGACAGCATCCTGAGGAAGAAAACCTTGTCCACTCATTAGTGGAACTTGTATTTTGTGGAGCCATTTTTTAGTAAATTCCAGATACGATGTGTTGCATCACCAACCAAGATGGTGGGATCTGCCGTGGTGGCTAATCTTGAATTTATTGACATGATTATTGTTTCAATTCGTTGTTTATTTATTGGCATATATACAAAAATTACATTGATTGTCATTATTTTGTGACTGAATGTAGTGATTAGAAGATTTGAATCAATATAAGTGATTTTGAAAGTTTGAAATGGACAATGATTTGCAATTATTAGGGCAGATCCTGCTGGTGGTGGTGGGGCGTCTCTGCGGCACACGAATCCACCCCTACAAAATAAAATTGGTGGGGGGGGTTGTGTTCTGCCCCTGCTTTGGTTTTGGGTTCGAGTGGACCTGGGTTGGGTGGGTTGTTTTGGTGGTTTTGGTTTGTTCTTTTTTTTGTTGGGGGGGGAGAATTCACCCCCATTGTTGGGGTTGTAAATTTTTTTTTTTAATTAAATATATATATATATATATATATATATATATATATATATATATATATATATATTTTTTATATATATATATATATTTTCTTTGGTAATTTTTCTTTGATCAGTAAGTGGGCTTTTTATTGTTTTGAATTTTGTTGAGTGTCTAATTCAATTATATATTTTTAGTGGTAATGTGGCTTTGATCAATTAGTAGTAGTAGTAGTAGTAGTAGTAGTAGTAGTAGTAGTAGTAGTAGTAGTAGTAGTAGTAGTAGTAGTAGTAGTAGTAGTAGTAGTAGTAGTAGTAGTAGTATTTAAGAGACATAAAATAAGTTAATAAAGGATTACGATTTGCATTGATTAGGAATAAACAACAGGGTCAATACATGCTCATATGATAATAGATAAATAAATAATTAAATAAAAATAGTGTATATCAATATTTAAATAATTGATCATATAAATTATTAACGTTATTAATTATTGATTAGAATAAATAGTATAAGAAAGTAATATGCTTGTTCTTAATTGTTAATAATTATTTTTACATCTAAAAATATTACTCTTTATATTTTTATTTATGCAAATGAGTTTATTTAAAATAACACTAAATTATTTAAAATAAGACTAAATAGAACACAAATAAGTTTCTTGAAAGGATTGCCTGATTTATAATAAAAAAAGCTCAATTTTTGAATAAAAACTGGTGAAATGGACATTAGACTGAGAAACATAACTGGAGAGAATAATATTTCGGTAGTGTAATTTTCACTATACCGCTCTCACGCAAGGTTTCTATCCACTTTTAACCCCTAGCGGAGAGATATAATCATAAACATATGGTCAAAGACATGTATAAAAAATTTAAAGTATTATCATTAAAAATTATAAAAATTAAAGAGGGTAAATGTTTATTAGAACAAGTGCAAAATGGAAGCGTAAGATAAAGAATTAAAAATGTTTCCAGAGAGGAACAACAGCAAAATAAAAATGATAAGACAGAAAACAATGACATTATGATAATGATGGATAAAAAGTTCAAAGAACAACTTTTGAATTTAAAAATCAAAATAATAAGACAAATATAAAACTTGAAAAAATGTCAACTCAAAGTTAATGAAACAAACATAAAATTAGAACAGAAGATTAAATCAGGATACAAAAAAATAAATGAAGTAATGAAAGAAATAAGTGGAAATATAAAGAAAGTGAAAAATCAAATTAAAACAGCGTATCAAAAAGTTGATAAAGTTAAAATAGAACAATGAGAAAAAAATAAAACTGTTACAGGAGGGAGTAATAGATAATAAGTTAGAAAATGAAAGAATGGTAGAAAATATTAGAATAGAAATTAACTATTTAGAGGAGAAAATAGACAAAATCAATTTTAATAAAAATAGGCAAAATGCAACGTAGAAAAATTGACACAGGAGACACTTATATAGACGAACAGGAGAGCATGGATATAAACATACAGACAGCATAATAACCCTGCAATAGTTAACCAATTTCTTAAAATAAGAATATTTTCAGAATATGTGGGTGAAAAACATATAAATTGCCTGGAAAGATACTTTGCATTGAACCAGCTAAGCGAAAAGGCCATGATTGCGATTACATGCAGCCATCTGCAAAGTGTTTCACAAGCTTAGTGGGATTCCCTTTTCAGAAAACCTACATCCTTCACTGAATGCAAGCAAGCCCTACTAGCCAGCTACTGGAGAAAAGAATGTCAAAAGAATATTAAACACCAGATGTCTCAAGAAAAATGGCGACCTGGTGAGCCTTTCACCCCATTCTTCTGTATGCATGAGCCAAAATTACTGCATTGACAACCAGCTCACTATCTGAACAACAAATTATTAGGATAATATGGTACAATTTTCTTCCTAATGCAGAGAAAATGGTCATTCGAACAGAGAGGAAGTCAGTTGAACAAATGGTCAAATTATTAAGTGCTTTCAATAGCACTAGCCCATACAAAATCAAAGATTAGAGGATTTAAACCCCAACCAAAAAACTGACAATAAATACCATAAAATTTGGCATAGGACCAACTCTTGTAGTGGATCTAGAAAGAGACAGTTTTCCAGTAGCCCGAAAGAACAAACATTTTTAGGTGATACAGAAGTGATTCAGATTTCATTCGTGTAAGGCAACATGAAAGACTAAGGGGTAATTCACGATCACCTAACATGAACGGCTATTCTAGGTTGTACCATAATAAAGAACTACCAGATAAAAATTATCATATTAATCAGATGGACATGCAGATTTGACTTCATGTAGTACAAATATAATTTTATTTAAGCGTCCGAGTGAAATTAGAAAAAAATAGAAATCAAATAATTTGACAGAAACAACTCTCAATAAAGAGTAAAAATGAAAACTTTGAAATAATAATAATAATAATAATAATAATAATAATAATAATAATAATAATAATAATAATAATAAGAATAATAATAATAATAATAATAATAATAATAATAGATATTAGCACAAATTCAAACAGCAACAATACTAAAACGTATGCAAATGTTATAAAAATAAATTATCTATCGTTTAACAGAAAAAGATATAGTATCAACACAGACTAAAAGATTTAAAAGAGCCAACAAAAATGTCACTGGGGATATAAGCATAGGCAATAAAAATAATAATGAACCGGAATTCCAAATGTGGACTGAAAAAGATTTGAAAGAAATCAACCAAAAATTTAATGACTACATACCTAAAAAATTATTCAAAACATTCAAAAAATTCTTCTCAAATAAATCTCTAGTATTGGCAGTTACTGATGGGAATTTATCCTTATATAAGTTTCCAAGCTACCTCCTAAATAAAGAAATAGCTGAGAAACAATTGTGGCATACGTACTAGCAATCTGAGACCACCCAAATTCTAGATATATCGCGATTGATTTTTTTTTAATGAAAGCAATGTGCAGAGTTCCAGAAACAAATTAAATCGCTACAAAATTATGCTCTCATTATAATAGATAAAACCTACAGAACTATTACAGAGATACATTGAGAAATACCTACTTTGGTTATAATATGTAAGATTTTACAAAGCTAACACAGCCATTTGGTCAACCAATATATATTAAACCGATCTACTGTACCGACACACCTATTCCAGTTTGCACCAACAATTTTCACTTAAAATTAAGCTAAAGGATAACATCAATCCTGAAAACACCCCTAACCAGATAATAGATCAGGAAGCTATTCTGACTCCTGAAATAGAAGGCCTGAGATCACAATACTGTGGTTGCGGAATTAGAGGGCATCTAGTAGTAAATGGCACGAACAACAAAAATACTAAGGGCCATCTAACCTCATCCGATATGTCTCAAGAGCAACCAGAGCAGGGAACAGATATGGAACCTACTACAAAAGATGAGGCAAAGCTATTAGATAGACAACAAAATAATGCTAAGCAGACAACAAGTGAGATGAGAAATACCGATAAAAATCAACTAAATACAAAAAAATAGCAGATATACAGATATTAACAAGATAAAAAAACTGGACATAGAAATAAGTAAAAAACAAAAACAAAAAAAAATCACAAATATCTGATAATATAAATATATCAATACAGAAGACCAAATGAGGGTCCTGGAATCAGACCAACCAAACCCAAAATAAAATAAGAAGCACAAACTCACAAATTGATGAGCAAGCACCAAACCTGGTGCGTAATAAGCTTTCAGAACAAGGCAGAATAAAAGGCAAGGCAAACGATATTACAAAAGAGCAAGATCTGACCAAAAATAATGATAAAGAAACCCAAAGGTTAGACAAACAAAAAAATATAAAAGGGAAACAGCAATAAATGAGAGACAGCCAGTCAATAATAGTAAAACAAATAATAATTACACTAATGCACCACAAACATCAAGAATAATAAACAAGACCAACCCACAAATCATGATGGAAATAACCAGAGATATATCACAAAATATATCAGTAGAAGTAAACCAAAAGAAAAAAACCAGGCCGATCCCCAAATAAGAATAGACATATAAAAAAAGTAAAAATTGAAGAAATAGATAACGATCAAATTAACCCATTCTGTCAAACAGTTGATTTTTCCCACGAGGAAATTGAGCTGGACTATGAAGATGCATCTGAGATGCTATCAATGAACAACAGAGATTAAAATAGCAATACACTCAAACAGAATTATAATGTTCTCGCTAAAAAAAATGGACATACTTTAAGATGTACATCAAGCAAGGAGTTGATGACAGGTTGATAGGGAAATGAGTGTCTATATATGAACAAACAAAAAAATCACAGAATTGAAAACACTGACGATAATAAAATTAAAAAATTATTATTCAGGCATGGTAAAATATTCCTAGGTAATCTTAATCCAATTGATCGTACTGTAAATATACACATGAACCAATGTACAATCTACACAGCGGTAAAGAACCTATGTAACATATTTATTGTGCAATAATTACAAGAAAGAAAGCAAACCAAGAATCCTAATCCCACACATCCACTCAACAGCCAAAAGCCTTATTAATAAACTATCAAGTGACTTTGGAATTGCTTTCCGTTCACCTCCTAACACCAATAGACTGATCAACAACACCAAAGACAGGATCAAACCCGAACTCACCCCTCAAGTTGTGTACAAAATCACCTGCCCCCAAAGAAATTGCATGGCAACATATTATGGAGAAACTAAAATTAACATTGCCAGCAGAGTAGCTCAACATAGATACCTTTATAACAGAACTAAAACAAAGCTTGAAGGTAATTCGGTTTTTGTTGAGCATGAGAGAGCCACTGGCCACGCTTTTCTACCCACCACAGCCAGTGTCATTTGCTCTGAAATAAACGATATTAAACGCAAAGTCAGGGAAGCTTATGTGACCCAGCAGCAATTAATAGAAGAGAGGCCTGCTTTTCTCTGTCTCGAAAATAGTCTATGTAACATCTGCATATGAATTTGCATAAAATTTGCATTAATATTACAGGTCTTAACCAAATACAAGTGATAGGACTATAACTGTCTCGAAAGCGCTTGGCGGTAACTTTTGATAATTTTATTTACAATGAATAGCTTCATTATCTGTGCGCAGAGCACATATATATATACATTAATTGTGTGCAATAAAGTATATTGTTGAAATAATAATAATAATAATAATAATAATAATAATAATAATAGTAGTAGTAGTAGTAGTAGTAGTAGTAGTAGTAGTAGTAATTCAATTTATTAGTAAACAATTCAATTTAATGTTAATAATAATAATAATAATAATAATAATAATAATAATAATAATAATAATAATAATAATAATAATAATAATAATAATAATAATAATAATAATAATAATAATAATAATAATAATAATAATAATAATAATAATAATAATAATAATAATAATAGTGTCAATCCCAAATTTTTTATGAATAACCCAGCTCATACATCTGTGCTTTGGACACAATGGAGCATGACAAAATAAATAAAAACATTAAAATAAAGCATTTAAAGTGAAAAATAAAAGGAAAAATAGCTATAACATAAATATTAGACATTAATGAAAAATAAAAATAAAAAAAATATTTCTTTACATACATGTTGAGGGATGACAAGCAAGGAAATAATACATCGCGGTGTGTGTGTGTGTGTATAAATAAATGTAAAAATTTCAGATCGTATTTTGTGTCAGATTAAACTTTTTCTTTGCAGAGACTTTGGTATGCAGATGGGTTTATGTATGAAAGCTTGTTATGATGATGCTGCACCAGTGAACAAAAGTCCTGGCTTATTAACAGTAAAGTATAGCTGGAAAATAAATTCCAAAAAAATTAATAAAGATATCACAAGACGAATAGGCAGTAGAGATAGTCCTGCCATTCATAGTCCATGTTTTTCACCCATATTGCACAAAATTTGGCCCATGCTATAGACAACGATTTCCATAAGAAATTAAATGTGGTTTAGTTAACACAGAATCGGTTTGTAGGTGTTGTGCAGTCATTAAGTTGGATATCTCTCTCATAGTACTAACTCGTTGTAAATGTTACTCACAATGATACCTATCTATAAGGAAAGTATAATTTTTTTTGGTTTAAAAATGTTTAAAATTAAAATTAGTCAATGCCTATAGAAAGGAATTGATAAAATTTTACTCCTCAATTGGGAAGGGTGTAAAGTAACACATATAAAAATATATGTTACATGAAACATTTAAAATAATATATTCAAAAAATATATATGTTGTAACGGACCGGCCTTTACCTGGTATGAATATAGGTTAGCTAGGTCATCACAATGAATAAAAGAGTATATCTTTGATCTTTGTACCTATATATACCACATACATATTGATTTCATTCCTAGGAAAGGAGAGGAGAGGTTAAAAACCACCTAAATATTAAATATATAACTAATTCACCTCATCCGTGCGGTATTTCATTTTCGTTTTCCCCAGATTCGAACTCATGGAGACTGCATGATCGTCTAGTTCAGGCCATATTAGTATCACTTAAAAATACATATAGGTGTAAACATGTGTAAGTATTTAATGGTAGGTATGAATATGAATTTATGTATAAATAGGCAAAAATATTTATAAATATGTGAGAAGATATGACCAATTGAGAGTTGACTATAGAAAAACATACCAAAAATTTTAATTTAACATTAGAATATATTTAATAACTATAATTACAGCCATTAATATTTTTAACCAAGGCAATTCTTAATAAAATTATAAAACATTTCATTAGACTTTTATGGTTATTCTTTGCTTATAATTGATTCTAATTATAATTCCAAATCCTTATCCCCACAAAGAATAGCCATTACATATCCCTATTAACATAAATTAAAGTTATATTATGTTTATGATTACCACAATCATCTTTACTTTTTATATTTTTATTTGGAACTCACAATTAATTTTATTTAAATTAACTGTGTATATTAGATTCTTACCTGTCATCTGGTGATATAAGATTTCCCTGTTATGTATGGTAGTCATGATACAGAAAAGGAAGACCATTTATGACCAAAATAGTTAGTCAAAAATACTGAAAACATTTAACACATCTATTAGTATAAACAAACAAAAAATATATATGGTGCAAGTGTATAAATGTTTGGACTAAAAACATATTAGGTAAAATCTTACCTTTCTTCTTTGATGATGATCGGATTAGTACGCAATCAAGCTCTCATCGTAAACTATATTTTATTTTACTTACATTAAAGGCACTATTATTTCTTCATTATTTATATATTAATACTTATATTGCCCCTTTTTGTCTCCATATTAAAGAAAAGAAAAAAAATTATATCAAATATACAAATAAATAAAGTTAATGACATCAACCTAAATTTAGTTTTGAACTTTATAAGGAAAAATGTCTTAACAAATCATTCTAGTAATCCTTGTTAATCCATTTCAAGTATAGATGGTAAATTGTGTTCTAAAACGTCCCTAAGGTCACTTATCCTTTATAGCCTTGGAATTTCTGCTTTGAAGTGGAAAGCTATTGTATCCATTCATTAAGAACCGACTTGATGCTTCATAGTACAGGTGTTTTGAAGTGCTAAATCAATTCCATCCCGGTTCTGATAGTTATAGCTCTATGAGCGATGACTTTCTTTCCCCGATGTCGCTTTTGCACTTAGCAATGCATATTTGTTTGTATCATTATTTATATAATTCTTTAATGAATCATTTTGAATGAAGTAATATTCTTGTATTATTGCATATTCTTGAATCTAGATATTGTGATCTATAACTTAGAATTACAGACATTTTGGAAATTAGAATGATCTGAATTTATTAGCGAAGATTTCAATTTCGAATTCCTTAGTTGGTTAATTTTAATTCTATGTGCTTGTTCTCGGCTTTCTCGGATATTCAGGTATTTCAACTCAAAATTGACTGATGTTTTTTTTTCAAACTGTAAATTCGAATTCTCTACCTAAATTTTTGTAGGTTATTCAGCAGATAAGAAATTTTATCTCTCTTATGAGAAGCTTGTAGTTGGAAAAAAAACAAGTTCATGATTATCATTTAAGTCCATTGTTGACGTCATTTTTAATGAATATTAATATATGTAATGTGTTAATAACAAAAAAATTTTTATTTGGTATTTCTTTACTTTAATATTAATTTTCATCTTCTTGATTGCGTTCGTTTTATACGATCTTATTTATCATGCATCGTTATATTATGCGTTATAACACATTTAACAAGGTAATAATTACTAGAAGTTAATTATCTTGTAAATCTTATAATTTAATTGAGATATGTATTTACAGCATAATTAAGTTGGGGTTTAAAATGTGTGTTGCCATTAATGGTTTGTCAATTTTAGTGCTTTAATTTTTATTAATCTAAATAACGCTAATATCATGGATCTTGGATTCGGATTAGGCCACACGGTGTGTAATTGGTAATGGAGGTATGTAAGTGGTACCTGTAACATATCCCCCTAGTAAACATGTTAAATATGGAATATATTTTAATTCCTTAACTTTTCTATCATTTAAGTGTTAGGTTAAGGTAGGTCTATGATTTTTATTCTTCTTGATCAGTTAATGGTTTATCATAATATTCATATTTCTTAATACTAGTTTTAATCATGTCGATAGAATACCAAATCTTGATTAGATATAAAGTTTTCTTATTTTGCTATCTAAAATGAATATGTTCAGTATCTATAAATAATTATAAATTCATATATGGTTTATAAAGAATTCTTTGTTCTTCCTATAACTTAAGTAATTGTAGCCTTTTTTACTAGTAAGTGTTTCTAATTTTTCTTTTAATTCAAGCGATGCATACTGATCAGTGTATAATCTTTGACATGCTTAAATTGTTGTTAGAAAGCTGTCTCTTCTTGCATCAATCTCTTGTGCATTTTTCTTACTTACTTTACTTTAGATATAACTATCGATATTTATTATTTGAGGTGAATTTGTACTTTGTATATTTGTATTTTATGTTAAATCGGTTAAAAATTTGTTAATTTTCCCCATGGGATAGTTTCATAATTTGAGCATTATATGTTCCTTTGATACCACTGCCTTTATCTACCCAATATGCGTTTGGACCAGCGCATTTGGTAATGGTTTAAATGGTCCTTTATACATTTCGCAGAATTTGTGAAAAAAAAATCTTTAGAATTGCTTATATGGAATGTTTTAATAAAAATTTTGTCTTCGATTTTAACATGATAGCTAGCTTTTTTTAAAATTTGCCGCGCTTTTCATTTATTTAGCAGCATTTTGTTATATGCCTCGATTCGATCCTTTTCTAAGTCGATAGGTGTTTCTGTGAGCATAGTTATGCGTTTATGGAATAAAATTGGGGTATGTTATCCCAACTGTAGTCTAATGGGTGAGAATTCAGTGGATTCATTCACACTCCAATTAATATAATTGACTAAGTACTGTGTGTGCTTGACACAACCTTTATGCTTGTCTCCTACGTAGGTTTTAAACAAATGTCCAAATTCTTGCATTACACCTTTACATGGGTTTGATGTAGATTCCTAATAGAAGTAAGCACATGTTTTATCCATTGTTTTTGTACTCATTTGGTCCATTCTTTAGATAGGAAATGGGTACTATAATCGGTTAAGATCAACCCTGGTTTTCCAATTTTTTTGAAATAAAGAATGTCTAATACTTTAATAGTAAATTCAGTATTAGCTTGAGGTATAGGGTAAGCAGCACATATTTTATGAAGAGATTATAAACTACTAACAAATATTTTTGTTTATTAAAAAGTGGCAGTGGACTGTAAAATGCCACAGTTAAGATCTCATTTGCTCTTTTAGGGATAATAGAGTTAACCAAACTGATATAATTTTTGTTTACAGACATGGTTTTTAAGCATATATGACAGTGTTGAATTTCTTTCACAATATCTTGATACATTCTGGGTCAGTAAGACCAATTTTTCATTAATTGTTCAGTTTTATGAGCACCATTATGCTCATATAAATAATGTACATATTGAATGAGTGGGTTTTTAAATCTTTTTGGTATTACAACCTTCGATTCACTTTTGTCATTATTTGATTTATATTTTAAGAGCAGTTTATCTAATCTGTATTTTTCCAGATCATTGGCCTTGACAGAATCTCCTCTTTGTTTAATGTTTTAATAATTTTAATTAGATCTTAATCTAGGTTGTTTTATATTTAATAAATCGTTCTCTACATTTTCATTAATTATTACATCAATATTTAAAATGTAAGCGTTATCTACTGTTAAATGTTACTGTTCTGATCAATATGGATTTTGACTTAGTACACCAGCTACATTGTTTTCAGATCCCTTACAGTATCTGACCATATAAGTGAATTTTTATAACAGCAAACTCTACCTACCAAGGTGACTGTTAGTTAAATAGCTGTGATTCATGAATTCGAAGCTTTTTTGATCAGTATTCACTATCACCACTGATCCTAGAAACATTTGTCGAAATTTCTGGAAAGCCCACACTATTGCTAGTGCTTCTTTCTCAGAAACTATATAATTTATTTCTGGACACTTTTAAGAAATGGATAATGAAGTACAGGACTCCAACTTGACCATCCTTCTGGATTTGGGATAGAGTTACCCCTAATCCAAAACCACTACTCTCTGTTTTTACGATAAAGGATTTATTAAAATCAAGAAAAGCTAGCATGACTTGCTCTAAAAATCCTCTTTTAATTGTAGCAAACGCCTCCTCTTCCTCTTTATCCAATTCCATCTTTGATCTTTTCTAATTAGCATTAATAAGGGTTCCACGTGATCAGCGAATTTGGGATAAAAGTGATTGTAAAAAATTGCATAATCCTAAAAACGATCTGATCTGTTTCTTATTTTTTGGTGTAGGAAAATTCTATATCGCACTGATCTTATCTGGATGACATCTCACCTCATTACAATCAATTATATGACCTAAGAAGAATACTTCCTTGCACACTAAAGCATTCGTCATGAAATTGATCTTTATACATTTGTCATAGAACTCTTTAAAAAATATTTTTACGTGTTGAAAGTGTTCTTCAACAGTCTGAGATGCCAAGATAACATCATCTACATAGATTGTTACTATCTGTTTAATCTCAAAAGAAAGAGTTTTATCCAGGCATCTTATCAAACCAGCATCACTATTAATCAATTCAAATGACAACCTATTGAATTTATAGGTGATCCTCTCATATGAAATGCAGTGTATTGGCGATTGTCTGGGTGGAGTTCGTTCTGCCAATAACTGAATGTTAAATCGAGAGTGGAAAATATTTTTTATTACCAAATTTCATTAATAATTCCTGTATGTGTAGTGGTATATTCCTATCTGGAATAGTAATTTTTTTTAGTTGTCTAGGATCTAAACAAAATCCCATCGACTCATCTTTCTTCTTCACCGTCACAATAGGATTGCTATATGGTGAGGAGCATTTGGAAATTATTCTCCAATTGATCATTTTCTAGATCTGTTTGTTAATTTCATTTCGATATTGATATGGGATTGGATATGATTTGGATTGAAATGATTGGTTTTCAAACAATTTGATTCTTTTCTGGAATCCCTCTATCATTCCTGGTACTTTTAAGAATATGATATTATATTTATTAATCACAAATCGCAATCTTTCTATATCATTATCTTTAATTAAATTTGATTCTGCAAATTTTTCTTTCAACAGTGCTTTAGGTATCATAGATAATGTACAATCAATTTCATTTAAGTCATAATTTGGTAATAGTGTCATTTCTATAACCTCATTACTTACCCTAATTAATTTATTTTCTAAATCGATCAAACATTTGTTCATGTGTAGGAAGTCTGCCCCTAGGATGACTTCATGAATAAAGAAATTTGGTATTAAAAAGACATGATTGATACCTGTTTAGTTAATGGCCAATTTGTCCCATATTTGGTTTTTGTCTTAATTTTGTCTTTTTATTGTTAGCCGTGGTAACCTGTACTAAGTTGAGGAATAGTGTTTTAATATTTAGATTTTTATCCACAACCTTTCTATAAAATTTATCAGAAATAACAGAGGTTTGGCTGCCAGTGTCTAACAAGGCTTTGATCTTAAATCCTCAAACATTACTTCTATCATGGAGAAACTTTGTAAAGCATGATTAGACACTTCAACTTCCCATGAACAGGTCAAATCGATCATTTCTTCTATTACTGGTTTGATTTTGTTCCTCATTTTTAATATGGGTCCTTGAAGAGAGGAACCACTCCCAAGTCCTTTCTTAGTTTGCTCTATTTGATACTTTAGGTATGTCTTTATTATACACACCTTTTGTTTGATTTTGTTTGCTAGTGGATACTATATTACTGGGGTTTCATACCTGATGTAGATCGTCAACTATTTTATTCTCTGTGATACCGTTTTTTTTTATTGTTTTACTTGGCTAATGGTTAGGGTTATTATTATTCTTTCTCCTTTTGTAATTAATAGCATTTATGGGTATTTCTTCTTTTCTTTTTTCTGAATATTTATATATTATATGCTGATTATTGTTATCAATGTAGTTCAATAAATCAGCAATCTGTTCTATATTTTGTGTATTGGTGCATAATAAGGATTGCTCTATCTTCAAAGGCAAGATATGTTTTACTGTTCGATTATTTGATTTTGGTTAAGATAGTATATATCTAAGGTTTTTAATTTAGTCATTTGCCTTCTATAAAACTCAGTAAGTGTTTCACTAGGTCGTCTCCTATATTTTTCCTGCAAGATTTGGTATAACAAAGCTTTTTGGCGATCGTTATTCCAAAAGTTCTTTATTAATAATATTTGGTAGTTATTAAACGTCTTAGGCACTTCGAATAACGATTTCCACCAAGATAGAGTGTCTCTTTGCAGATGGATATACAGCACTATTAACTTTCTCACCTTCTGAAAGATTATTGTTGACAGAAAAATACAAATTTAAACTTTTTAAATGTTCAATTGGAGCTTCATTGGTCAGACCTTTAAATATTTTTAATTTCACGAATTGAAGATCGTGTTGGTTTGGAGAATATGGTTGTGAGTGTTACTATATTCTTTTTGGATTATGTGAGAGATGCAATTCCTGGTGATCCACATTTATATTTGTTATTTAGTAAATAAATACAGAGTGTCCATTGTTGATATTTAAAAAATGGTATCAGTGAATTCCATTGATGGTTAATTATTCTTGTTATGTTATTAAAAGTATAATGTATGGATGATGCACCTATTGTTATATTTTAAATCAAGGGATTGTGAAAGAACTTTAATATTTTTTATTAATGAATGAGATTTATTGGGTCTAATGAAGGAATGAAATTTTGTAAAAGATGACAATGATATATATTGGAAAAAAAAAGTTGTAGTGACATAATGAAACAAACCCAGAGAAAAATGAAAAGAGACAAGAGTCTTTAACAGGTAATAAAAATTTTATTTTGGGAGAGTCAAAAAAATAAAAGAAAAACATTTTTAATTAATAAATAGCAATTAGCAATTAGTAGTAAAAAATATATAAGGAAATTTTGAGAGAGATGTGTTTATTTTTAAATATCTTCATCTAGTTCTTGGTGGAATTTGTAGTTGATGTGAGGATAGATTTTGACTTCTTTCTTGTGCAAAGTTATTAATCATAATAAAATCTTATTTAAAATAGAAGGAAAAACTGTAATACCGTTGAGGGAAGAACCTTCATTAACTATGAAAAAAAAGTTTGACTTCTTATTGCAAAAAAAAAAAAAAATAGATTCCAAATTTGAAGAAAATAGTGTAAAGATGAAAAAAGATATTAAAGAAAATAACGTAAAAATAAGAGATAAATTTCAAATTAGAAAAAATAGGTTGAAAATCCAAATTAGAAAAGATAGTTTCTAAACTTGAGAATTTGAACACAAAATTAAAAAAATTAGAAAATAAAATAGAAGAAAATAATAAAAAGTATGAAATGAATTTTGCTAGTATAAATGATGGAATGGACAACCAAATTGTGGATAAAGACCTCAACAAAGTTTCAAGCAAAAATTTCAGAATTAGAAGTCGAATTCAGAAAAGAATTAAAAAAAGTTGATAAGAAAACAGTGGAGATAAATAAGAAAAGATAAAAGAAAACACATAATCAAAGTAGAAAAAGGTTTAACGGATTATCAAAAAGCCACAAAAGACTTTAAAATTATTTGGGAGAAATTATAGGAAAATTCTCAGCAAGTGTCTAAAACCAAACAAAAATGGGTTGAATGTCTAGAGAAAAACCATAAAGAAAAGAAATAAAAGTAAATAATCATCGATTAGCTAATCAAATTGAAAATTTATCCATTACTTAACATACTTTTGAAAAAAAAAAAACCTTAAAAACAGCTAGCCAGTTTGATAAGGTGGATAAAACTATAAAAGATGTGCATGAATTAGTGATTGTATCACAACCACCCAGATGAAAAATTACATAAAGAAATAAACATTATGAAGAATTAAGTGGGTCAGTTGATTGTAAAAGTGAGTAAAGCATATCAGAATATAGGAAATTAAATTATAGATAAAGTAAAGAATTATATAATAAAGAGGAATCTTATTACCATGATGACATCAAAATCCTATATCTTTTTATGGATCAGAGGTAGACTCTGTTAGAGGAGACAATTTTAAAATAATATCAAAGAGAGTCATAGATCCCATACAGCCAAATTTATTAACTAAAACAGAAGGTATTACAGAGATTCATTCTGCAATTATGAATAGTGAGCTCTAACCCAAGTGAAGAAAAGTGATTTCAGAGGGTGTACCTGAAAAATTTAATCTTATGCAAATTCATGACTATAAATCTTTTAAGGTGGAATTGGGAAAAATCCATTAGAGCATCTGAATGGCATGACTGTTTACTTTTCATTATTTAAAGAAAATCGGACAAGTTGTTGTCACTAGTAGTAACTTATATGGAGCAGCCAAGTATTGGTGAGCTTTATTACTTATCAAACCTAAAACATTTAATGAATTTGAAGCCTCTTCAATTAAAACATTTTGGAGCAAAGAGTGATAAAATAGCATGTGATATCAAGGGTCACGGGAAAGATAATAAGATCATGAAGAAATTTGTCCCAGTTTTTTCCACAGGCAGGTATGAAAGTGAGAACTTTATCAGAACAAATGATTGGAAAACCTCAGTCTATTCTCACTGATTATGAAACTTCTTTTCTTTCCACTAAATGGAAGGCATGGTTAATGAAACATAATATCAAACATATATTATCATCCATAAGAAATCATCAGTTCAAACAACGTGAAAGGGAAATAAGGGAGCTCACTAGACTTTCTTGAATTTATGTGAGTGAAAATAATTGAGGATGGGAAGATCATATAAAGCAAATAGTTAATTATATAAATTGTACACGAAATTATTCAACTTACACTTTGACAGACAGTGTCTACTTCTTTTGAAAACTCCTCTATCTGTAGTAGAGGAGGAAATTTGATCCAATCCAAGATCAAAATAAAGGTAAGGAAAATTTAATTTAAGTGGGGGCAGAAAGAGATAACAAAATTATAATTTCTCCATATCAATTTAACATAAAAGATGTTTTAATCAAAATTCACATTAGCAAACCTTAGTTACGAGAGCATATAAGAAATTATATCCATTGAGGTCATTAAAAATTATTCTAGAATGTGGAAGAAATGCCTTCCTGGCAGAGAATAATAAAGGAATTAAAGGTATTTTCAATGCCAAAAACTTAAAATCTTTCCACATAAATAAATAACAATAAACAAATTTAAAAAATAAGCATACGTCAAACTCCTAAAACATGAGGCTGTTTCAAATAAACAATTTTTTTAGATAGTATTAATAGCTAAAAGTATTAATTGTTCCTATTTTAGAATTAGTTAAAATGTTTAAAAATCACATAGGTAACATTTTAGTGGATGCTAAGTTATATCAAAACTATTTTTTTAACTAAAATATAAACTTAAAAATGTAATTTTTTTTAAAGAAAATACTTTGAAATCTTACTGTTCTTGTTAACTTTTATATTTAGAGTTAAAGATACTTAAAAATTGTAATATAGAGGAATTAATGGATAATCAGATTATATAACATATAGATAAAAGGAAACATTGAAGAAAACAGTGTGTCATTTTTTTTCGGAATGAAGAGGAAGTGTCACTAGGAAGACCATATGAAGGATAAAAAAGGGGGTATTTAAAAAGAAAGAAAAGCTCTACTTATTGTTCAAGAAACTATATAAAATATGGTTAATAAAGTATTATGAATTGCATTGACTACAGATAAACAACTTGATCAATACATAATGTGTGTTCACATGATAATAAATAAATAAATAAATAAAAATTATACACATCAATATTTAAATAATTGATCATATAAATTATTAATATTGTTTTAGTTATTGTTTAAAATAAAGAAAATAAGGGAGTAATATGCTTGTTCTTGATTGTTAATAATTATTATGATATATAAAATATTATTCTTTATATTTCTATTTATGCAAATGAGTTTGGAAAAGTTTTTTTGAAATGATTGCCTTATTTGTAAAAAAGACCACTAGCAATACAATTAGAGGAACTACCTACCTTCAAATTTCATGATTTAACACTTAACTGTGTAATAATTATATATTTTTAATACCTCAGAAATAAAAAACATGGATTGCTAAGATAATAAGAGTGAATGTAGGGAGAGGGTGAGGTCTCGCTCTCATTACATGCTATATTTTCCTGGGGAATTGGATGGAAAGCTTAATATATTGAATAAGTGAATTGCATTAATGATTATTGCTCTTTAAAATTAATGGATACTTTATATTTTGTTAGTTTTATCACTCAATTAAATAGCAAAAGGGGTATACAAAAAATTATATTGTGCAAAAACAAATAGGATATTCAAAGGTATTGGCTAATATACTAGTTCTATTCAATCATTACATCACAAGCTTCAATGTAGATTATTTATGGGCCAAAAGAGACAAACGAAGATAGAGATTTAGACAATTGTTACAGTTATTATTCAATATCATACCATTCAGGTTAAATAAATAAAAAATGGTAATATTATTTTATTTTTATGATGTAAAAGATATAATTTCCCTAAGCATTCTATATAAAAGTATAATAGCAATAACATGTTTTATTTAATAAATATTATTTTTTAAAAAGTGTATTATCTGTTATGAACCTATTATAAAGTTATAGGGGATACACATTTCTTTAGTTTTTTATATATATATATATATATATATATATATATATATATATATATATATATATATATATATATATATATATATATATATATATATATATATATATATTGTAACTGGATCACCTTCCAACCTATATAATCGGTTGTAACTATTTTCTGATGAGCATATTGCATGACAGAAGTAAAGATTGGCATTACCCAATGTTTATCTTACCACCCTACAACAATATTCCCTGCTCATCAGAGGAAGTAGCATTAAAGAGAGTGAAAACATCTAGAAAATTTGTTTGTTTGGTTTCCCAAACGGTGCCCCTAGAGTTCCAGCTGACCACAACCTTACTTACTTATTCAGATCTGGTTATGCCAAACATAGCTCAGGAGACATGAGATTCTTGTGAACAAATGCAATAAATGATAAGTGATGTGAAATGAAACTGACTAGATAGATTAGTTTTAGATAACAATGATTTATTTATTTGACAACAAAAGTTATTGACAGTTCATCTTTGGATTGACATTTTCCTATATGCGCATATGTTCCTAGGTCTGTTTGATTGACATTTAATCATTCTTTTCATAATCATCGATGATTGGTGTAATAAATCCTTCAACTATAAGTTCTGTACAAAATATTCATCCTTGATTGTGGTATCTGGATGTAAATCTCAGTCATTCATCTGTTATCCAGATATGTGGATATAAATTCAAGTCATTCATCTTTGATCCAAGTATCTGGGTTTAAATTCAAGTCATTCACTTATATTAAAATATTAATTCTCTAGTTCAGATCTGTAGATTTAAATCATTCATTTACTTAATTCACCTTTAATCCAGGCATATGGATGTAGGTTCAATTTCATTTATATTAAAATTTTAATTCTCTAATTCAGATTTGTAGATTTAAATCATTCATTTACTTAATTCATCTTTAATCCAGGCATATGGGTGTAAGTTCATGTCATTCATTTATATTAAAAGATTAATTCTCTAATTCATGTTTATAGATTTGAGTTATTCATTTGTTTAATTCATCTTTGATACAGGTGTATATTTGAAGTAGAAACACATTTATTCAATTTAACTTTTACATAGAAGCATTTTTAATCTGTGTATTATAAAGGCATATCTAATCCCTGTTCATATTCGAAGTATCCTGTATTCACACACACACACCCACACATATATATATATATATATTAATTCTAATGTTTTCACGGATAAAAGATGTCATATTATTATTACTATTTGCAGGATATTCCGTGTAGTGAAAAAGCTAAATGCTGACATTTCAGTACAATATCAAGTACCTTCCTCAGAGCTTCCTCTATGATTTGAGAAAGAGGAAGCTCTGAGGAAGGTACTTCATATTGTACTGAAACGTCAGCATTTAGCTTTTTCACTACACGGAATATCCTGCAAATAGTAATAATAATAATATGACATATATATATATATATATATATATATATATACATTCTTGATTTAACTCACATATTATTATATTTTTCATTTATTTTTAAATCAATATTCTTAAGTTCTTAAAATCAGCATAAGTATTATTTTTTAAAAACATTATTTTTTAAAAACTTTATTTTCTTATGTTTCATTTGATAAATCAATCATTTGAATAATTGTATTTTATTTTATATGTTAATTATTTCATCAAATTCATTTTCAAAATATATTTAAATATTATAAATGTATCTAATTTTCTTTATCTTGATATTTAAATCTTCACATCAAGAAAGAGTTGACTGGGCTGAATGGCACACTGAATTACTGCTACTGTTAATTGGGCATGTTTTCAAATTTTCCTAGGCTTTTTACATGTTTGGAGAGAGACAGAAGAACTGATTTCTACTCACTCATACTGGAGTTTTCCCAATTAATAATGTGCTTTTCCATTATTCAGTTATCCAGTAACTAAAAAGTTTTCTTCTGTTGATGATAACTGTGTTTTACAACTTGGTTATTTTAGAATTCCAAAAAGTAACGAATTGTGTAGCAATGACTACAATTTCAACAGGTCTCCCTCCTAATAACTGATTGTACTGTAACTGTAACTGGCTTATCTAATTAAACTGCTCCTTTTATTTCTTCTGCTTCCCATGTTTTTTTTATCTACCAACATGTTTTTAAAAAACAACTGATTAAAAGCCCAAGGCAAGAAGGTGATGCTATCTTTGTGTTTTTACATTTAAATCTGAAAACATATAGCTCTAAAATAAATCATATCTGTAATATTTTAAATTGAAGATTTATCAATTAGTGATAAAAATTTATTAATTTAATTCATCTTTTATATTTTCTTTATTTTACTTTTATTTGTAAAGTGACTTTAATTCACTGTCACTTGCTTCTTTATTTTTAAATTTTTATTTACTGAACCACATCAGTTTTATTTTTAATTTAAACTGCCTTAACTGGGGAGGGAAAGAAATCTTTAAAACATAAATGTGAAACAACATGTCTGTTTTAATATATATTGTACCAGTCAGAATTGTATGTTCGTCTAACAAGAGCTAGTATCTAGGCAAAAGTACCTCGAGTCCAATTTTGTGCAAGATACATAAGTCAGGAACAATCATGAACTCTGCCCTATTGCCTATTTTTCAGATCTATAACATTATGAACAACATTTCTGATGATAACAAATGAAATCTTATTCATTCCTGTCCTGGAGCAACAGAGGAGAAACAAGAGATCTACAGGAAATGATAATACTACTAGGCTTCAAACCCCCACCTCCAACAGAATGAAATAGCTTAAGATTATAATTAGACTTATAATCAAAATTCATTAATAAATCTAAGTTGGCCTAAGGTCATTGAAAATGAGCTGTATATAATGCAATCCAATTAACGATGTGTATGCATAAATCATGAAGCAAAGCAGACTGAATTACTTTACTAATTATATAGTTAATAATTTATTAATATTAATTACGAGAAAATGAATAAACAAAGTTATTTAATTTGACAAACAGTCGCAAATCTACTTACATAAAACACTAATAGAATTTTGGGTTTCTCCTGATTATGAATGCTGATTTGGTATTGAAGAAATTGCATAATAATAGCACATAAGTTAATGGTTAAATAATATGCAAACCCTCACTTGAATATGATGATTAAAAAAAATGTACAAAAGTCAAAAGATGTGGCTTAATATGCTAACAGTAGATACCAATTTTACCACATTATAACTTGGATGCTATGATTATTTTATGAAAAATAAATGACCTTAAAAACAGATAACTGGGATATAAGTTACTGGGATATAAGTTATTTTCGTGTGAACCACACACGAACATATTTTATAATTTACATTATTTACTTAAACAGTTATTAGACCTTAAAATGTTCAGACAGAAAAGTTATTTGTATTTTATTCTATTCCTTTCTGAGTGGAGAGGATTTATTTAACATTGTTTGTTAGCGCACTTGAACATTGTTTTAATGAGAGGGTGGGTAGCTTAAATAAGCTTTAAAATGACATTCCCTAACTTATAATATAAACAAAATTATGAAATGGATTTAGAAATCATGGCATTATGTCTTATAGATTTAAAATGGGCAAATATAAGAATATTAAACAAGAATTGCAGTGCTGACTAAATCATAATGCTAGAAAAGGTCGAGTCCATTTTAGGATGAACGCTTAATCAATTATATAACAATATGAAATGTGCCTGTACATGTGACAGGTCAGCATTTGAAAAGATGGTATTGTAGAAATTGCATGGTCTGGTTTTTCCAGTGTTAACCCATGTAGAGCCTAAATGACAACCTGACAATATCCTGGAGTCAGAGCTTCCAACCCCATTCACAGATATGCCATAAGTAAAATAATTTCGGTCCTCCAGGTTTTAAGTTTGACAAAGCAAGACAAGGAAGTTTCGTAATGTTATCTAAACCAAGCAACACTAATAATAATAAAACAAATCAGGTTCTTAATGATCCTAGTATGTGAATTAAAGCCCTCATAATAATGATATGACATAATTTGATCCCTCTTGAAAGGTATGCAAATGACCTTTAATATTAGTTAGGATGTCAAAATACCAAAAGTGGGAATATTGTTCCCTTCATTAAACAAATATTAATATGCTAACTAGTAATTAATTCCATAAAATAATTACCATGCTAGTTGGCATGATGGGCAAATGATTGACCATATAATAAAAACAGCAAAGGTAAGGTCATTATGTTTACTTTAAAATATAATATAAAAATAAAATCAATAGTGTGAACATAGTAATAACGTGATATATTAAATGTAGCAGTGAATAATCTGCCACTAAGCAAATAGAATAACTTAAAAATATTATTCAATCGAGAGAACTTTTAGTTAGGTAAGAAAACTTACATTTACGATTTAACATCCCATAATATCGAGGATGTCTAATAAGAAAATTTAGGATCAGCTCACTAGATTGAACTTTTAGCATATTAAATTAAATCATACAAAATTTATAATATTGAAATTAAAAGTTTGCCACATTTAAAATAGAAATTGTGAAACCCATTAAAGAAATGCATTAAAAAAATAAAATTATAGATTCGTGCATTAGATTTTTACAAAAAAAGGAGAAAGTCATTACTTTGTAGAATTGTTACAATTAGCATTACAATGCCATGCTTAAATAAAAAGAGAATTACATTACAAATAGTTTAGATTTTGAAAGTAAAAGTTTTAAAAGAGTTCATTTTAGCAGCATGATTAAGATTTACCTTCCATTACTTGATGTCTTGATATCCGTATGGATTGGTACACGTAAGATGATAAAATGAGGAAAACATGGTCGGCAATGCAAAGTTTGTAAAAATAATGGCTGGCATATTGAGATAGTTAATTCAGCATTTAATTTAGGCAGTCCATAAGTGGAGATGGCAGGTTAGCACAGCAGTATGGAAATAATTTTTGGAGAAGAAAGGGGAAGCAAATTTAGTTCCTCTACTCCGGATTCATATTTCAAAATTTAAATTGATGTGGATCCATTATGCAACACTGATTAAAATGGCACACCAAGAGACAGCCTAAAATTTTGGCTCTAATTATATGCTAGCAAGACCTTTTCGAATATTCTCTCTTTCTGCTTGATGAGGCCCAGATGTCCATTAAATAGCCTGAATGCACCTATTCTTTATTTTCAATGATAATGCAACAAGTTCTAGAGAGTATTGTTTTAATCTATTTCGAGAATGGAAATAGATTCAAAAGATATAATTTCCAATAATATTATGTTTGCTAAGGGATTTTAATTTATTAATTACCCTTTTTAAATTAAATCTAGAATATTCTTTTATTTATAAGTTTCAGAGTTATTTTAATTACTCTCTAGAACTTTCTTTGGTATTGCATCATAAAATAAAATACATGAACTATAAAATAGAAAATAAATATACAAAATATTTAATAATGATTGATAATATTTTTTTAGTAATATCGAACGCATATACACGATTATTTAAAGGGAATGGAAATTTAAATATTTCTGACTTAAAATTATTAAATATTCTTACAATAAAACGTTTAACTTATGAAAGTACAAAAAAGGGTTTTTTAAAATACTTGTATGTGTGTCCTTTCACTCTCTAGTGATTTACAGATATATAACTGGGTTTAAACCTCTGATTCAAGGTTTTGAATCACAAGACAGTGAAGCAAAAATGTGTGTAACATATTTTCCGCTTCAATATATATATATATAATAAATAAATATAATTATAAATATTAACTTTCACTATTACTTGAAGCATTACATATCTTTAACTCGAAACAGAGCAGAGTTGTATATATATTTTATTTTTACCACAAGTGGGAGATTTAAGTATTGTTAATATTTAATGAGATGATTCTTATATCTAAATTTAAAAAATAATTCAAATCATAAAGGGTAAAGAAATATGTGTGATTATTGTAATTGTTGTATAATGATAAACTGTAATAAAAAATAGTTTGGAATAATATTATTATATAAGTTTATATTTTGACATAACTGAAATATTTTTAAGGTTTAAAATTTAGTATTGAAAATAAAGAAATAGTTATAAGTATTAATTTACTATCTTTACTATTATTTCTTCAATATTTTAATTATCATAAGTATATTCTATATTCTATATAATAAAGTTAGTATTGTTATCAATTGCCATGGTGTCCTTGATCTCAAAATTTTATTTATGTCTCTATTTTACTTTGAAGTTAATGCAAAACTGTCAGTGATGAACGTTGCATTAGGTTTATTGCATCTATTCATTATGTTATTCTTATTTTAGTATAAAACTTTACATATTCATGTCATATAGACTATAAGGTTATTATAACCGGTATAAAAATGACATCCATATTATTGTAAAAACTATCTAGCTTGCATGGTGCTTATCATTATTAACTTACAAATTTTTGCAGGTGAGAATATCCTTTTGATACCACATTTGAGTCATTTTTTACTATTACTATCTATCTATCTATCTATCTATCTATCTATCTATCTATCTATCTATCTATCTATCTATCTATCTATCTACCTACCTACCTACCTATCTATCTATCTATCTATCTATCTATCTATCTATCTATCTATCTATCTATCTATCTATCTATCTATCTATCTATCTATCTATCTATCTATCTATCTATCTAACTATCTATATATCTATATATCTATCTATCTATAATTAGTCATCATTCATTAATTAGAAATTGGAATCATTTTCCAAAATAAGTGTGAATCTAGAACATCTTAGGTTGGTATTAAAGTAATTATTGCTTTTCCACTATGCATATCTTTTAATGAAAATCATTTTTTATCAGATAGAAGTTTGCACACTTAATAAATATATTTGAACTATCACATATTTATGAATTTAGAAAACATTCTTGGAACTTAAGTATGAAATAGTATGAGCAAGTGAATACATCTATACTTTTTTTTATTATAATTATATCAAACATATTATCTAGGAAAAAGAAATTTTTTTCCTCATTTAGAATCTTTTATCTTCTTTGGATAATATATTAAGCAGAAGAGAAAACATTTCATACATTCATGGTATATGAGTTACTTCATACTTTAGAAGATAATAATAATATTTTAAATATTTAATCAAGATTCAAAATAATAGTTAATATTTGATCAAGTGTTTAAACTTTTGTTCCACCTTATAAACAAGACTTCATTTAATATTCATGTATTTATTTATTCTAGTTATTGTTCTATTTTCTGGTCTATGTGAGGTTGAATGGAATGCAATTGATGACTAACAATCATTAAAATAACAATTATTTATATGCTATTTTCTATACTGAAATCAACAATAGACTTATTATGTAGAAAGACACTAATATGATCTCAAAATAATGTCAACACTGAAACTAAGAAAATGGTTTTCATTTAAGTTAGAAGTAGAAGTCTAGAGAGGAAAGGTCAACCAAGAGGTAGAAAAAAGATTTCAATTAATCGTGTAATTTATATAGGTAGAGATAAAATGTATTTAACATTTATTATTAAAATCTATAAATTTTGATTAAGGAAGAAAAAATGATGTGTCAATGCTGGTAGAGGTATCTGCTTAAAATATTAGAAAAAATAGATTTGCTTATAGTAGTATAACTAGATTTTTAGAATACATTTTAAAATTATCTAATATATTTCAAGGTCTATAATCTTTTATGTACAAAAATGCCTACTTTTTTCAAAGAAAAACCATTTTATATTGCATCACTGTTGGGAAGTTATATTTGATTAGATACAATTTTTACTATTAGTTTACTGAAGTCAGAAAGGTCTTTACAGATAGTGTATAAAAATGACTGCAAAGTTAATCCTCTAATTCTCCAGAGCTAATTTTAGTCATGGGGAGGGGATATCATATTTCACCTTGCCTTAAAATAATGGAATAGTCCAGATCCCATCTAGATTGGATTGAACATTTATCACTACAAACCAATGCTTATATACATAGATCATGTATAGCCAATGGCAGGAATGGAACAATACGTGATGATGCTCACTGAATCCAAATGTTTCCATTAAAAGTAGAGATCTGGCCACAAATAATCACTCTTTTTGCAAGTAGTGTCAGAGAACTACTGTCGCTGAGTTCAAAGACAGAATCTCCATTCTCCAGACAATAGAAATTAAACCAAATGGTTGATGCAATAAGGCAAGTATACATTTCAGGACTAGAAGCTAGTAGAACCAACTATTGGCATGAGGAAAGCTGTCATAGTGCAGCCGGAAGTGTTACCAGACTTGTTCATGAGGCAGGCTCCAAGAGACAGCTGGAAGTGGTAGAAAACTTATATAGACAATTGCAGTCCCTTTTTCTGTAGTTCACCTAAAACTAGGAGCTACATTTTATCCAAACACTAGTCGTATGAATATAGCCATTGTAAATTGCACTGTAAATATGAATATATATTTGTTTTTATTAATAAATATAATATTGTAACAGATACATAAATATACATATTACATAAAATATTTAAAAGATATGTTAAGAATATTCAGAAAAAAATAATATATTTTTTAATAAAAAAGTGCTGTACAATTCGATAAATAGAATGAAAAGATTATAGAACAAAAGGAAATAAACAAAATAAAAAGTAAAACTACAAATTATTCTAATCTCAATTTGAAATAAAAGAAAAAATAAAAGAGGAAAAATATAGTTAAAGTATAATGTAGTTTAATTATTTTAATTAGATTTATTATTTGAAAGAAGTGGCTTATCTTTTCTTTAAATATATTTACAAATTCCAAAATGTTATGAAGTATAATGAATATAAAGCAAAACAAAATCTTCAAAGATAACTAAAAATTATAAAATTTACTTTGTGAAATAATCAGAACTAAAGCATTAATTTTAAAGAGAAAAATAAACATGAAAATTGAAATGTAAATAATTGTATAGAATTATTGTCTAAAATTGTTTAATTTTATAAAATTACAATCTAATAAAGATTAAAATGATTTTGTAAAATATCTAATCTAGAATAGATTGAGTTGTTTTCACTGTAATTGATTAGATAATTAATGCTAGAATTGATATTATAATTAACAAAATACTTAGAAAAGAAGATTAAAACTGATTAACCATGTAAGTGAGCTCAGACAATGGTTTGTCAAGGTATATAAGCTAAAAATTCTTATTAACACATCATTATCATTATTGAAGTTCAAGAAGATTATTCACCTGAGTTACTTAAATTATTCAACATAGTTTGTAGTTATTCAGGCTATTCTGCTGCTGTTAAACTTTGCTGAGCAATCTCTTTTATTATGAACATCTAATTTTGTTATTCAGTGATGTATAATCGTTTACCTGGATCCCATAACATTACCATGTCATGGTGGACTCACAAGAGAGGTGTTCATTTGGTTTTCATTACCCAGTTCATATACATTTGATAGTCTGAGATGTGACAAAAATCTATGATCTGCCATTGCTGAGATATATGCCTGTCATTATTGATAACTACTGCTGAATAAGATCATGAAGATATATGCTATCCTGGAAAGAAGAAGTTACAAGTTGCTAAATAAACCAGAAAACCTGTTCAAGAATACCATCCAAAACTCTAGAAACTGTGAAGAAGACAGAGTTGATCACCTCAGAAAAGTTGTAACAAAACCTATGTTAATATAAGAAAATAATTCAAAGTCTAGACAAGATTTCATTTTTTATAAACTTTCTTGAAATTATAAATAATTAAACTCTTGCTGCCTAATTAAAATTGAATTTAACTATACTGAATAACTTTGTAATTAGTTTAATTTAATTTAATTTTTATTATTGTTATTGTTATAAAGTTATTTGTAAATAAATGTTGTTTTTATTATTAATTTAGTCTAAATTCTTTCTCTCTCTATGTCTCATCATATAATATTTAGTTAAACAAATTTATCAATTATATTGTTTTGTGTTTAAATATGTATTATCTGATAGCCTAAGTTATGGAAGTTTTTTGCTTATTTGAGCTAGCTGTAAAATTAAGTGCTGGGAACATTTAAAATCTTATCTGGAAATTGTGGCAGTTAATTATGCATTGCACTCAAGGGTTTTATCCACAGAATAAATAAAAAAAATACAGGAGAGATATTTTGCTTCTAGCAGTTATGAGCAGGTCAAATGTGGCCATGGGATGTGTATTTATCATGAATCCCAGTCTGACTATTAGTTTAGTTAATATGTAAAATAATAATTGCCATCTGTTTGTAAATGCTTCCCAATATGTGTGCTCAAATGTTTCATTCTAATTAGTATCCGAATGAGCAATTATCCAATCGCCATCCTAAAATGACAGCTATCAGATAAAGTAAAAAAATAATATTAATTAAATAAAAGTTAATAATTTGGTGTGAGATGCTACAGTGGAGAAAACAACCAAAAGTAAAATAATAACTTTACACAATAATTAGAAATATATATATATATATATATATATATATATATATATATATATATATATATATATATATATATATATATATATATATATATATATTATAATAGTAACTTACAGTTGTTGTTATTGCTCTAACATGTTTTATCTCTTAGGAAATTATTTATAAATATAATTTTTTATTTGACTATTTTATTATGTATACATATAAAAAAATATATATATATATATATATATATATATTTTATATATATATATATATATATATATATATATATATACATTTGAGTTTTAAATAATACATACCTTAAGCTTTTGAGTAAAATGCCAAATTTGAAGTTAAGAATAAATACTTATATATTTTTTTATTTTTTTATTAAATCTTAATGTCAATGGAACAATTGATAGTTGAGTTAAGCATAAACTTGTAATAACACATGAGCAGATTGATTCGTTCTTTTGTTTTTAAGGAGAAGAAAAGAAAATCATTTCTCTTTAAATAACTTTTTCTTTTATCAATACTACCGTTCAACGATTGGAATTTAAATATTAACTTTTCCAAATTAAAATAATCTGTGGATTAAAAGTCTGCAAGGAAAATATTTTAATTTTCTATTAAGTCTTAAAGGAATAGCAATATAAAAGAAAAGAATGTCTGTTTAAGTTTTTTGGAAACTACGTTGTTTTAATACTTCCGTGATTCTTCGGATATATATAAATTTAAGATAATTATATATATATATATATATATATATATATATAGGATAAAACAATGTGTTTTGAGTAAAACAGCTTTGTATCGTAAAGGTTTCGAAACCAACCTTGCATGCTATTTTAAAATATTTTGAAATATTGGATATATAGAACATCTAATGATAATAGAAAAATGAAGATTAAGAACATCTACATTCGAAGAATATTTATTTTATTTCACATTAATCAAATCATTGGATATTATTAACAGTTTATCGTTTAAGGATAAATAAAATCATCATTATACCAATGGATTAATAATATACTTCGTAAAAGATCTTCATTAGGATGATGAACTATAGACTTCAATATCTGCTCTCAACTCTATTATAAATAAGTTTTCTTTATTATTTATTTATATATATTATAATAATGCTTATATTATTTTAATATGTTTATTATTATTATTATCTTTATTTCAAATTTGGCATCGCATCATTATATCTTAATAGGAAAATTATATTTATTATTAAATATAATTAATTGAAAGCTTGACATAATTCATCAAATTAGATGAGGGATATAAAGAATAGTTATTATTTGACAGATATCTTAAACAGGATTATATTGTATTTACTACGTAATATTGTAAAAGTTTAATGTACTTTATTTATCAAAAATACATATAATATATAAGTTATACAATTGCAAGTAGTACTTATATATTGGTAATTATGAAACATATAAATAAGAACAGTAAATAAATTAATAAGTTACATAAATTATTAATTTTTGAATCCAGATATTGTTTTTATATATCTGTTAATTTAAACTATTTTCTTTAATTTTTGAAAATTTATTATAGTATTGAGTTTTATCATAGGGTATTAAAATAAAAATATTATTTATTAATATTTTTAAAATGATAAAATTCATCCGTATTTGTTTATTAATATTTTATTATCTATTATATTATATTTTTTATTATTTATTAAATATTGATTTATTAACTTGATCTCTTTGTCTAATCATTATTGAATTATATTATATATATGCTAGTATTATAAATATCATATGAATATCAATTGTAATTAATGCTTATATAAAGGCATATAAATAATAACTTGTTTTGGATTTTCCCTGAAGAGAGCTGATTGCAAATTCTCCATGAGTTTGAATATCGTGGCATAATGGTGACTGAAAGAGGGATGAAAGATGGATGAACTAGTCTAAATTATATTAAAACTTATTTAAAGATTATTGAGCTAGCATAAAAAAGATAGATATAATCATGGACTTAGTATTTCATTGATTCATTTCTAGCATTCTACCTGAAGATCCAAAGTCTGATTGTAAAATGCATATCCTCTTTCTAGTGAATTTAATCATCCCCATATATACAACTTAGATTTTAAATATAATCCATTTTGTTATATTTGGCGAACCTAACTATGAAGCATTAAGTTAATGATTTCTAAGCATTAAATATAATCGATTCTATTATATTTGGTATATCAACTGGGATGATTAAATGCCATTCTGTTATATTTGGTGCCTCAACTAAGGCTATCAAATAGGTCATCCCATTATAATATATATATATATATTGTAATGAGCACAGACGTTCGTTACATTGTTGTTGTTTTTTATTTATTAAACATGAAAGTAAATTAAAAAGTTCGCATTTAAAAATTTTCTTTTAGAATTAAAAATTGAAATTAAATATCATCTTAAACTCTTATATATTAAATCGCACAGATATAAAAAATTATTAAAATAAAACTGTATTAAAAATAGAAAAGGTATTTTAAAAACAAAAACTTAAAAAGATTTGGAGATAAAATTATATCTTTAAATTTATCTTTAAATATATCTTTGATTTGGAAAACAGGTTAATTAATCAGAAATGGAAATGATAAATTTAATTAGTCAAATGTAAACCAGCCTTGGGCATTTAAATGTAAAAATACCGGTCAGATAGGAAAACAATAGAAACTGTTAGCAAATAAGAAAAAATCCCTATGGAATTGGACCGCAGCGAAAGGACCATCGCATCGGTGACGTAATGTAAATTCAATCCTTCACATTAATATAAAAGGAAAATTTGGAAATTATTAATCAGTGACTAGTGAATGATTATTACGATGTGAGAGAGATGTGTTAGTGCGGAAGTGAAGGAGAAGGGATTGAAAAAAGACGCACGATTCAATCCCTTCAGCTTTGCTAAGAAAGAAAAAGAAATGAACTATCGTTTCCTACATTGAGGACCAATTAAACTAAAAAAACCTCCGAATGAATAAATAAAACAACGGCTAAATGGATACCAATCTTAGGACGGCATGGGAATTCACATTCATGGCAAGCAACGGATAAAGATGAACTTTTTAAACCGTAAGAACTTTATAAATAATGAACATTAAATTAAAATTTTCCATATTTAAATGATTGCAATATTATCCTATCTGACCAACTTAATTTATTAATAATGTTATTTGATGTATTTTTTATTTATTTATTTAAAATCATTTCCATTTATTTAATTTTGTTCTTTAAGTTTTATTATGATTTCTGTTTTCCGTTAAGTTAAATTATATAAATGTTAAACTTAAGTCGGGCGTGAATGGCTGTATAGATTTGTAAAGTTATATTAGGGGAGGGTAATCTTAGGTTATTTGTTTCGTGGTTAAATTGGGTCAATGGATTGGATATATTGGTGTGATTAGTAGATGTAATATTGATTCGCTATGGGCAGAATCGCTTCATACGCCACACACTTCCGTTTGCCTATGGAAGAAATTATAAGTAGGATACCGCAGTTCCTTTCTATGGAGTTTTTTGTTTTATTGCTCTTCTTTAGAGATAGATGTAATATTCCTATCTCATAAGAGGCAATTTCTTCTTTTAACCTTTTGTGCTGTCATATTTTATTACATTGAATACATCGATATATCAGATGAATTGATGCCAGTTTGACTACGAATTTTAGCCTAAGGTTAAATAGGGATAGAATGTTTATTTTCAAAAGCAAATTTATGTGGTCTATTCATACTCAATCCTAAATAAAAATGCATTAAATTTAAGTTGTTTATAGACGCTTGCATGGATTGTTTATTGGTTAACTATGTTTTGCGTTTCCATATTTGATCAAAATATATAGACATTCGATAAATAATGATACCTTACGGTGAGTATCTAAAATGTATTTATTCGGATGTCTTTTAAGTTATTGGTGACAATGCAAGTATCTTATGGTGAATACTATTGGGTTACGTATAAATTTCCCTCCGCAATTGTCAGTAATCAATGATTTTATATTTTGATCGTTTATGTTTATTTTGAAATGTTTTTAACCGTGTAATCTATGTAACCGATCTATAGCAACATATTAAAACAAGCTTATATAATCCCATCCGTGCGAACTTAATTAAAATGTAAAATTAGAATATAATAGTAATTAAATGTAAATTAAAATCAAAAATCAAAGTTAAAAAGAATGTTAAAAATTAAAATGTAAAACTAATACTAAAATAATTTTAAATCTTATATATATGTGCATAAATAAATGTTTGTATGTTAATTACTGGCAGTGGCTTATTTTATTCCTTTTTTTATATATACTCTTAGATTATCTTATTAAATCTCTGCTATTCCACTGAGCTAGTGACATGGGCTAACGACCGGAATCAAAATTTAAAAAAAAAAAATTTTTTTTTTTTGACTTACGTATCTGCCTACTTTATACATTTTTCTAGGTTCAAATGCCTAGATGGCGCCCTGTAGTGCAGTTGACGTAAAGTCTCCTTTCTCCAGATCGTTACAATATATATATTACAAATCAATGTCTGTATTTCTTCAAAACAATATACATAAACTTATAAATAAATATTAGAAAATACAGTAGCTATTTCTTCAGCTTTTTGGAGCATTAATATTTAATACTAATGGAAAAGACTTCCCATGAAAATATACAAGTTACAGGGCTTCGTTATCTGTACCTGCATAATTATTAAGACAATAAAACTATTTCTATTCCCCATAAAGATCTACAATAAATCATCAGTCACTACCTTACAAAATTTCTTTATAGATTTATCAATCTATATCGCCAAAAATTCTTAAAAACATATTTCTAAAATAATAAATAAAATTTGCATGTAAAGTTATTGATCTAAATTATTCAATAAGAAAAGATTACTTCATTTTTAAGAACTTCTTAAACAAGAATACAAATGACAGGTATCAGTATAATAAAAATCAATAGTTTAAACATTTTAAAAATAATAAAGTTCTTTTCACAAAAGAATCATATAATTATATTCCATTACATTATACTATATCAGTAATATAATAAATAAAAGTATGCATATTTTTGAATAAAATCTAACTCCTATAAGTTTTATATGTGTTTAATGTATTTATACTTACTCATACATTCATACAATAGCATTATAAAATACTTTGGCAATCTAAAAGAAAGAAAATAAATACATTATAAAAAATATTAATATTTTACTATTATTACCCAAGTGATATTCTTTTTAGTTGATCACTTTTTAAACAACTTCTTAGTCCACAATCAATAAAATATTGCATAATATAACACTCATTCAACACTACCATACTCAAAATATTTAAACTTTAAAAATTATTAAGTATCCTTTATAGAAATTATAAATATTATATTAGTAAATAATTAATTTTTTTATATGTATCTTTCCTATCTCTAATTATACTAAGAAAAAAATAATAATATTAATATTAGTTTATAAATAATAATAAAAATATAGCTACGTAAATTTCAGTCCATAATAAATATTCATTTAAAAAAAGTTCTTTATTTTTTCAGGATTTAATATCACATCCTTGCAGGCATTAAAACTCCCCAATGCATGTTGCTATGATATTGTCTAAACACTTGAAGTTGACAAATTTTCTCCCTGAACACTACACATGTTCAGTTGACTCCAACAAAATGATGAACGCAAATAAAAAAAAATAAAAAGAAAAGTCAACTTAGAAAATCTGGATCCATTTGTAAAAATAATCACTAATCTGTTTTTGAAAGTTTATAAAAATAATAGTCTATTGTTTCTATTATTCAGAACAGTGATTATTGAAGATGATTTCAGCTTATAACATTTAAAAATAATTCTCTGAAGTTTTCTCATTCCATCAGGATCCTATATCGGCTTTTAGTGTCTATGATATGGTGATATGTATCCAGGCATACTTATATATAAATTTTGCACATTTTCTTTTAGATATTCCAATGAATTAATATTTAACTATTTCATATAGAGTTCTATTGTCAGGATATTTTTTTATTTATCCAAGGATATTTTTCTCTTCAATTAATAGTTTCCAATTATCATTTTTTTCAAAAGTTATTAAAAACATGTAGTCTTTTTTTAAATATTAAAGACTTATCACATAAGATATTTTTATAACTGTCTTCATTTTTCCATCATTTTAGAATGACAGTTTAAAATAAATTGTTTTTTTAAAAATGTTTTCTTCAAAAAGAAACATCTTCTGCATCTCTTATTAAAAATGATATCTACTTTCAAATTATTGAAAGATTTAAAAGTTTTTACCATATTACTTTCAGATCTTAGCTAAAACTATATTTCCAAATAAATGCATTTTTTGCTTTGTAATTTCTCCTGAATCTTTCTGTTTACTTCCCTATATAATGTCCAACATGTTAACTTGACCGATAAACTATTTGCCTTTGTTAACAATATTAAAATTATATTTTTAATTAAAAATTGTACTTCCAGCATTTCTTTATACAAATAGATACTTTTTCATGGTACTTCCATGGTTATGTGATGTTAAGATTAAATTTTGACAATATGCTTGGTAAGGAAATTTATCTGCCTAACAGTGCATATTTTAACTGAGTAAATTTATAATTTATTTAAATACTCTCTTTTTTAAAAATAATTCAATTAGTACATTTTACTATTTTAAAATAAATTATTAGAGAGTTATTATAGCACTGAATTGACTAACAAAAAGCACACTTGACTAACAGAAAGCACATTGAAAATAATTGAGCATCTGTTTTTATACCAAAATAAATCGATCATTGGATTGGTTGATTAGACCTTGGCTGATTATCTAATTTACATATCCAGCCAAAACTGCCCAATTAAAATCAAAAAATAAAAATCTATGACTCACCTTTTAAACTATTATTTAATAATATTAATTCTAAATTAATTTTATATTTTATTTAAGATAACTAAGTATTTTAAACAGCATTTTTAGGAATAATATTTTAGTAATTTATCCAACCTTTAGTTTTTAATGTATCTATTTTTCTAAACAAAAAATCTAATTTTATTAGCTATATCCATTTTAAAACCTAATTAAATATTTATAATAGCTAGTTTTTATATTTTATCTTGTGGTAGACAAATAAACTTTTCAATTCTATAGTGCAATTTTAAAGCAATTTTAAAACTTTATTAACAAGAAAACTTGCAAGCACACATGTATGAATATTTACATGTCACATGACTTACAGTCCAGACACAGCCTGTATCAAATTCTGTCTGGAAATAAAATAAATGTTTGATTGCAAAAAATATATTAAAAAATAATATAATAATAGAATTGAGAATAATAATTTTGATACTATAAAATTGAATACACATTTCTCCATCACAAATACTACTTTTTTAAATAAATACTTTTAAATACAATTATTAAATATAATTTTCATTTTAAAATATACTATTTATTTAATTGTAGATTATTACTTTTAAAATTCAGCTTTTAATACTTATTTAAGAGACTTATTAATACACTATTTTATTATGGCCAGCTTTTCCAACCATATACATTTATAACATTTAACTTTATTTAACTGTTTCTAATACATTTAGCATAATTTTATGCATTAAATATTCTCATCTTACTTTAATTAAGCTTTTAAAAAGATTGTCAGCATAACATAGTCATCATACCAATAGAATACATCTTTAATTTAATTTTTTTTAGCAAATTGATACAATAAATTTATTGAGACCTAAAGAAAAGAGCACAATATATTGATGAAATGTAGGACAGTTTTTAAACATAAATAGCCAACTGCAAGATATTATCAGGCATTTATTTGCTGATGCTATGTTCTTGTGCACAGAAAGTAGGGAAGATATGGAAGTTATGCTGAAGATGTGCACAAGAGTGGGTAAGGAGATGGGGAATAAATGTAGTAAAATAAAATCAAAAATAATGATGATAAATGCTGGTAAAAAAGAAGAGAAAGAATTTTTATTGGAGGATATAAAGTTAAAGGTGGTGAATACATATAATTATTTGAGAATCAATTTAAGCAATTAGAAAAATTGCTTGGATGAATGGGGAAAAAATTGATAAATGAAGTGAGGAAAAGAAAAGAACTGATAAAGAAATTAACAGTGTTGTCATATAATAAATATAATATAGCTAGATTTAAGGAAGAGAGTGGTAGTAGCAGGATTAATGATGCATTGTGTGTTAGTAAAGGGGTATTAGATTACTTAAAAAAAGTACAAAGAGAATTAGGAAGGCATGTATTAGATGCAAATGTGTGGTTGGCAAAAGAGGCAATTTAAGGAGAAATGAAATGATCAAGTTTTTATATGAGAGATGCAAAAAGTAAAATGAAAATGTTTGGTAGATTGCAATTTATGGATAATAAGAGAATAGCCAAAATAGTATTTAATTGGATTATGAGTAAAGGACAGGCAACAAAATGAGTGTGAAAGGTAGTACAGTATGAAGAAGATTTGGATAAAGACTTTATGTCAATATACTTATACAAAATGTGGTATGATTGTTAGGAGAATTGTTGAGTGTTATAGTAGCAAGGAATGGAATAGAAGAATAGATGAATTAATAAAAATAGGGAATTGGAGAAATCGAGAACTAGTAAGGAGAATAAAAACAGATTAATATATGTAGAAGTAAACAGAATATTGGGTGCAAGTCAATTTATGTTAAAAGCAAAGTTTATTTGTTTAAGGTTCAAACAGGATTGACATCAACAAAGAAATATACATGTAAATGGAGAAATGTGGGTGATTTATTTTGAAAGTTATGTAAAGAATGCAAAGAAAATATTAGACATCTGTTTATTGAATGTAAATGATTATAAGCAGAAAGGATGCAAATAAGGAAGTTGTGGGATAATAAATATAAGCAAGGTGATTATACAGAAAGTAGGTTCTTGCTTTTTATGCTGGGTTTAAAAAAAGATAAGAGGGATTTAGATATAAAATCACATAGGACTTTTAATCACATTACAAACATAAGAAAATTATTTGTCTAATGCTTGTGGGAGCAAGAATCAAAACAGGTGTGGGTGTGTGGGTGTGTGTGGGGGGGGAGATTTCAATTAATGGAATTACTATCACATTTTTTAGATTTTTATTTTTTAAAAAAATTTGAATATAAGCAGTTTAAAATTCATGAAAAAAAAAGATTTTGAAAAAAAAAAAAGGATTTTGGAAAATTAAAATGATATAATTTACAGCCAATTAAGCAAAATAGAAAGAAAAAAGATATAAAGATTGAAATCTTAACTTCTTTTGATTGTTTACATAAAATTTGCTTTTTTAAATCACTTTCTTCAGAAAAACAAAAATTTTATAACTGATTTTATTATATATACATAACACTAAATAATAATATATAAATAAATATATATTTAAAAATGCTCTTATTTAGTTTGAAGACAAATTATTGCATTTAGAAGCAAGCAACAATTTTTTTGAACCACAATTTTGTTTGTTATATGTAATTTTAAATAAAAATATGGGGCTTTTAAAAATTAATTAATTCAATCAATACAAAAAATGCACACACAGAAAAGTAAAAATAAATAAATAAATAATGGCATGAAGTAGCAAGAAACTCTATGGTATAACACTTTGATTCTTATATATAAATACAAGCTTTCTACATATTTTTGCAAAAACCAGATACATGTTATTAAAAAGTGGAACAATGTCTGTAAATAACACTATAAAGTGTATTGGGAAATAAGAGATGCTAATGATGGTGAAGTGAGAGACTATATTAGTAGTACTGAAGGGGGATCTTCACTGATCTAAACTTTTGTGTGGTCTCTGATGGAGTAAAATCAATCTCCACAAAAACAGGGAGAAAGCCAAATAATACTTCAGATGCAAGAAGTCCCCACCAACAAGATTACTCGAGCTCCTGGAATTAAAGTAGTGCAGACTACTGAAAATGTGACAGTCATGCAACAAATGTTTTAAGAAATGATGGCCAATATAAACAGTATTAAGGAAGAAATGAATTGGAACATGATGGCCAATATGAACAGTATCAAGGAAGAGACAAATTGGAACATGATAAGCATGGCGATAAAAATAAATGATAATATGGCAAACATAGCAGCATGGAGATGAGAAAAAATGCTAATATAGAATCAAACATAAGCAGCATGGTGACAAGAATAAATGCTAATATGGAATCAAATCCTAAAATAAATGCTAATATGAATGATAATGCAGAAGGAGATGAAGAAGTTACACTGGAAAAGTGGAAACCTTCATATTAAGTTTACTACTAGTAGCTCAACACATGTCTCAGAAGATTCAGAAAATTGTGAGTGATTTTTTAAAACACTCCAAATGAACATGACCAAGTCAAGCTTGGCACTTTTAGTCAACTTAGTCTACTTTTACCTAGTTCAACATATTTGGTCATTAGAAATTGGTCTTTAACATGTAAAAAGGATGGTGTGATGAATATTAACAATTCACATAAACTACAACAGGATATTATCTTTTGAAAAGGTTTATCTGCTTTTATTTATGAATCCAACAAAGGCACTAAACAGTCTTTCATTGATAAAACTTTGTTTGACCTTGAATGTTCGGTCAGGTGGATATTTCAGATCTCCAAAGATGGAATAGAATAGTGTCCTATTAACCTTTGTTTGAGGGAGACAGTACCAAACTTGGAACAGAACAACCTAGGACCCCCAATACCAACCCATAAATAAACTCAACCAAGATAAACCTAAGTAATGATATAATGCAAATTAGTGCTAGCAACCAATGCCATGAACCCAAAACTTACCCTGAACACAAGGTCTGCAAATGTAATGATGACATCCAGAACAAATCACCAATAGTTCAGAAAACTATCACACAAGAAAGCTGGCACATCCACCATGTTGTCACATGGGACAGTCATGACATAGGAAATCATCATAGCACTGTTGAAATAATGAAACCTGATCTGCAAAACTTAGAAAGAAGAATGGATGAAAGTAAAGCAGAGATTAAAAGTAAAATGGAGATTCTTCATAACACAAAAAATTGGCAATATTGATGGAAATCCTGTGCAATCTACAATGTCAGGTAGAGAACTCATACCAATTGTTAACTCCATATATGAATAACATGGAATTTAAGTTAGATTGTAAATTTCAGGAATCTAGAGAAGGACATTGATATTTTTGAATACCAAGGGAAATTGAACCTACATGATCTTTGGATGGACCATAAGTCAAACAACATACCCATGATGAAAAAACAACCCATAACTGTCAAGTTGGAAGGAATAATCTCAAATACTTCACAAGCCAGTTCTGAAAACCATATACTGAACCTACACATAAACATGGCATGTGGTGGAAGATTATGGATGAATACATGGAAGAAAGTATAAAGGCAGATGAATTGGATATATACTTGGAATCATTGCATCACATTCATATGTACTATAAAAGCCACAAACATAACACTGGAGAACTAAGTGACAATTATCAAAATGAAGCATTACCAATCAGGATTGCTGTCACAAAAGATTTTTCCCATAGGAAGATTATGTATAAAGACAAAAGTGCAATCAATATATTTGATCATCTTAAATGTGTATCATGGGACATCAATTCTTTATATGATAAAGTTGATGACCAAAATATAAAAACTTGTCAGGTAATTATGGAAAATACCACACCAAAAGCTATTAAAAAAAGTCTCAAGTTCCACAAGCTTTGCAATACATATGAGGTCCCTTCATGTTCATTAAGCATGTGAAGGATAGTGCTTAAAAGAAAAAGCATATGTTAGAGAAGGACTTCAAAGATTGCAAATCTGGAACTTGAAGATGGACTCTGCACAGTAATTCAGTTCACTATGATTTTGTAGGGAGAGAATTTGGACAATGATGCAGGCACTGACAAAGGAAAAGATCTGCCCAAAGATAATGCCCAAAGATATGTCATAAATGAAAATACCTATCTGTTGTATTAAACTTTAATTTTTTATTAGCCCCCTAAATATAGAATGTGAACCTACTGAGCTGCTCAACTGAACATAAGTCTGATAAGACTGATTTATAAATTTATTTACTATTCTCATATGGAATAGATCAAATAGTCATAGATATTATGGAGACAATTTCATAGCTACTAAACCAGAGATTAATAAAGGATATATTGCAAGCTCAAAAACTTACCATGAAGGAAAATTATAGGAACCAGAATGCAAAAAGGTCCACACATGAATTTAAAATAAGAGACAGTGTTGATAAAAACTTCACATTCCAGTAAACTGTGAGAAGGTAAATATCACAACTTTTATGATACATATGAGGTACAATATACCATCGTAAAGCAGAGAGCTCCCAACACATTTTGGATAAACCAAAGAGGAGATCTGAGGCATGTATAAAGCCCATATCTTAAAGCCTTATTTTGGCTATTAATTATAATTCATAATAATATCATTAAATTGCTAACATAGCCTAAATAAAAAGGGGTAACCTTCTAACAAGGTGTATTGACAAAGGAGATTGCTCCATATAGAAATAAAACAGTTGGTGCTATGTAAAGAAAAATATATACATCAATATAGTACAAGACTAGAGATATTAAGTTTGATGAGGGTATTTTCCATAATGTTCAAATGTAATCATTGGAATACCTTAAAAATAACTAAAACATAAACATAGGAGTTAATAAATACTTAATAATGGATGCTCTGATATTTCACTAAGCCTTCATGAATCCATTAAACCTCAAAGGAGCATGGAGAAGGCTAAGAAATAACTTTATATGTATTCTGTGACAGAGACCATTTCTAGTTATACCTGAACCACAAAACATCAAAGCCCTAAGACTAGCATGCAACATCAATGATATAGCCTAGCTACAGAGGAGGATATTTGAACTTCCCCAAACCAGCTATGAAACAAAAAAAAGTGTGAGACAGTCAACTAATAAGCATAGCAACTCTTTATCAAATCCAAAATAACCACATATTTTTAACACACCAACAGTTAAAATTTTAATCCTTTTAAGGTAAGGGGCATTGTAAGGGTGACTTACAACCAACCAACACACCTGTCATAATTTGTCCAACATTTTCAATCTGGTCAATTGAAGTCAAACAATCAAGCTTACACACACACATATATATATATGCTAAACGAACACAAATGCCATCTCAAATAAACTGCTGTTTATTTTATTTTATTTTTTTGAGAGATGTATTTTTAATTTCTGCATTTTTAAAGCAGTAAAATTTATATATATATCACAACCTAATCTCACTAATAATTAAATTAATAATTAACTCACTGGTAAGACTGACATAAATGCAGATTTTAAAAAAATTGCCTGAGGTCAAAATAGTTGCTAGGTGATTGAATTTGGAAGACAGAAAACAATGCAAGAAGGAAAAAATATTTTAATAACATATACATTTGTAACAATGAGTTATTTAAAAATTAGCATGAGCCAGCATGAAAGGTTTTTGGTTTAAAAAACAATTGAATAATCTGCATGTGAAGAAAAATCTCTGAACAGTTATTAATATTTATTCTAAAAAAGTTATATTATGATGGATTCTGATATTCAGTGCTAAAAAAAGAAACCTTCATTATCAGAATAAAAAAAGAGAATGGTTTCAGCTATTTGCTTAAACAACAAATCAGAATGTATAAATGGTAAAAATAGATTAATAGTTTAAACATATGCTAGAGAGTTTGAATAGATTTTTAAAAAAGTGAAGAGAAAGAAATTTGAAACTATTGGAGTTTGATCAAGTTCTCATGCCATTATTTTCCCAATATGTAAATCTAACTACAGTCATGAAAGGGAATTCTGCAATGTGTACTGAGTAAATAGAATATACTGTAGGTGACCAATGTCAATGTCTATGCCATTATAAATGTGTCTGTGCAAAAAATCTCTTTAAGTCTTGATGGGTATCAATCTGCAGTGGGTTTGTTGCTGTGTTAGTAAGAAACAACTGGACAGCACTCAGGACTAATTAGTGTGAATTCAGCAAAGCCAATGGACAACTATGTCACATCTGGAGATTGATATATAACACATGTAATCTGTTAAATATAGACAATGCCTGTTTCTCTCAAGAAGATTTTTTTATTGATTCATATATATTTTTTTATTATTATTATTTATTTTACTATTTGTAATTTTGTAATTATAAATTTATTTAAATGCACATTGATTACGTAAATAATATTCATTAAGGCTGTAGCCTCAAGCACATGCATATAAAATGCAATAGTAGGGACCTCTACTATCACATTTTATATGCATGTGCTTGAGGCTACAGCCTTAATGAATATTATTTGTAATTTTATGACTTATGATTTTTTTTTGTATTGAATTTTGTTTTTCAAATTTGATCACTGGCACTTCAGAAATGGGAGTATGTACCTAAATATATATGAGCTGTATGGGGGGTGTGAATCAAAATATGCAAAATAATTGTAATTGTTAATAAAGTTGAAAATCCACAGATCCTTCCTCAAATTTGATACTGCTCTACTAAAGTGATCTCAAGTAAGATCTTGACTTATTCTACATTAACTACAAACTTTAGAACAAACAGTTATATTTTTTATTAATAGTTATTACTAAAACTTAGTAATATTTTCTTTGTTTCTTTTGGATGGATGATTAATCATGGTGAACGAATGGTTTATTTTTTTCACTAATGTCAATTTAACTTACATATACGAGATTCTTTCAGTAATCAGCTAAAAATAGCATACTCCAATAAATGAAATATAATTATAGTCAATACTATTAGCAAGATAGACTTGGAATTAGTGTATTATTAATTTTCTTTTCTATTGCTATATTTTTATTATGTAAAACCTTTAATTTCAATTTATTGTATATATTATTCTGAATTAGTTATTTGTTTTTGTTTATTACTTTGTAACTAAAGACCGCTTATGTATGAATTTCTATCATGGGATGTGGAAAGGGAAATTTATTGTATTCTTTAAATGATAGAAAGCCATTCTTGCTATCTCAACATTACAAATGTAAATATTATTCTATTGCATAATTTTTTGTTTCTTGTTTAATAAATGTCAAATAATTGTTGAAATCAATCTGATCTCTGCTTGGCCATCATCAGTATTATGCATTTACACTAATAATCTACTTGGTCATCATCATTATTATTATCATGTATTTATACCAATAAGCAAATTGATCATCAATACCATGCATTTACACTACTAAATAAATAGTTTAGTCTATAATCTCCACATATCACTAAATAATTATATTGAATACACATATACTAATTATTCATACCCACAAAGCATTCTTCATATATAAAAAGATGTGTATAACATTTTAGCAGTAAAAATATACTGGTCTTTGCTTATATATAGACACATTAGTTTGAAAATTAAGTAAGTTCATCCTTGAAGAGAACTAATTGTGAATTCTCCCTGGGTTTGAATACTGGAATCTAATGGATCCTGAAAGGGGAATGTGATAAAAATGAACTGGCCCAAATTGCATTTAAATTTCTTCAGTGAATATTGAGCTAACATGCTGAAGGTAGAGGTGATCTTGAACTGAGAATTTCATCATGCTATTATCAGCATCCTACCTGAAGATCCTGCATCTGATGGTAGTAAAATGAGTTCCCTCTTTCTTGGTTCTTCTCTGGTTCCGTTACAATATATATATTATTTTACAGTATATATTTCTTCAAGTGGCATTATAAATTAGTAAATTAAAAGAATGTTATAAACACAACATAAATTGCCTGATGATTTAAATTTATTACTATGATCTGCATATCTTTATTGTTATTTTTCATTTTAATTATACTATTATAGGCTTAACTTTTATAATTCAGAATGCCTAAATTTATTTTATCCTTCCTTTGCAACTATTAAAATCTTGTTATAATATTATACATTATAAAATTAATATAAATATTATAAAAATCTCTTTTAGACATTCATAAATCAAAATCATAATGCAAATATTTTGCAGAAACGTTATTATACCCAAAGGCAAAAATTAAAACAAAAGATGGGAAAGTAGTCATTAAAGAATAATATAGTTTGGATGCAATGTCAACAAGGCAAACGTTTTTTATTCACTTTTATTAAGATTTTTAACTACCTTTTTCCTTTGCTGTGCTTTTAGATCGTTCTTAAAAATTTTTGCAAAATGGCATCATTTTAGTTATGCTGCTGCAGTTTGAAGAAGAGGACACATGTAACATGAGGCTTGGATGTCATGTATTTTTGCTATTCTGCTTGTGGTTGGTCCTGATAAGAATGGTTGCAGTTTTAATCTTTTAGATTACTGAATAGTTACAATAAAAGTCAATATCTTCTAAGAAAAGAAGACCAGAAAAGACAGAATTTATAGTGTAGATCTGAATTGACTGCTATATAATATATATATTTATGAATGATTTTCCTTAACTTCTAAATATAGAAGCAGTTGTTATTTTTGTCTAATTTAATATAGAATACATAAACTGTTTATCTTTATTATGGATGACATGGAGATTTCTGAAAATAGTATAAAAGATGGAGTTATTTTTAAAGAAGTTTGGAGAAGTTAAAAAAATATTGATATCCTAGTATATAATGAGAAAAATAAAATTGAATGCCTAAATTTATTTTATCCTCCCTTTGCAACTATCAAAATCTTGTTATAATATTATGCATTATAAAATTAATATAAATATTACAAAAATCTATAGTATGTAATGAGAAAAATAAAATTGAAGAATAAAAAAATAGAACTAATTTGTCCTGAAAAAGTGAGTGAATACATGTTAAATGAAAAAAAGAAATTATTCATATAGTAAGGAATTAGAAGTGAAAAGAAGAGCAAAAAAGACAGTGTAATTGACTAAGAAAACTGGTTTCTATCTCAAATAAGAATTGTAAGATATATAGAATTTTTCAAAAAAGAAAGATGGTGTGGCTATTTAACATTTTCAAGTATATTGAAGATTGTTGATAACTAAAATTGTTCAGATAGAAAAAAATATATAAGTAGACATGTAGTGAATAATGAATTAAAACAGCAAATAGAGCTATTAAAGGTAAAATATGAGGAATTTCTTTTTCACTTAGGAAAATGAAAAGTAATTTAAAAATATTTGGAATCATGACGAAAAATAGATATAAAACAAAGTTTAATTGGTCTATGTGGAAAGGATTTCAAACACATTGTACAAGAAAGATTTTACAATATACAAAGTTAATATAAAATATTTATTTTTATCATTTATATAAGAAATAGAATAAATGTGAAGATAATGGATACATAATTATAAAAATGAAAAAAAAATAGATACATTAGTTGGAGAAAATGAAATAAGTCATAAAATCGAATATGACTTAAAATAGTTTGGAGTTTTATAAAAAAATATATATAATGGAAGCAATCACTAAATAAAAATATATGGTGTTAAATAGATCGTTTAATAATAAATAAGACACTCTCCTTGTAGACATCCGACAATACAGTAAGAAGATGGCAGAAGTTGGTAGCCTTATTCAAATTGGGTCTCTTTTATGTATTAAGAAGAATGTTAACATATAACAATCATATTCCACTCTTTTTATACTTTAAAGCAAAATATATTTATTAATTTTACAGTTTTGACTGTTCCTAGCAGTCTTCCTCAGATCTTATTATGTACTAAAACTTTCTTTCCTCCACCTTCTGACAAGACTGTTAAGAACAGTCGAAACTGTAAAATTAATAAATATATCTTGCTTTAATGTGTAAAAAGAGTGGAATGTGGTTATTATATGTTATATATTAGAAAAGCAAAAATAAAGAAGGAAAGAGAAAGAAAAACTACTGAAGATTATATTATAATATAAGAATATAAGAAGACAGAAGGTATGAAAACAAACCAATCTAATTACTTATTGTAAATTTTTTATTAATAGACTGTTAAGAAAGCATAGAAATTAATTCTTTTTTTAAACTTTGTAATAAATCTTTAAACGATAAATATATAAGGAAAACAATATATAAAATACAATCAATTTAAAGTTGGCTGCCATCTTCTTATTACCGTATTGTCAGATGATTAGATGAAATATATCTCATTAATTACAATAGCATTATACGTTAAACGATCTATTTTGCATTATATATTTTTACTTTGTGATTGTTTTCTTTACATATTTATCGTTTAAAGATTTATTACAAAGTTTAAAAAATAAGAATTAATTTCTTTGCTTTGTTATATAAAAATCAACTCACAGTAAATAATTAGATTGGTTTATTTTCATATCTCCTTCTGTAGTTGTTCAGAACAATCTTCTTAATTATATAAAAGAGAACCAATTTGATCGTGGCTGTCGTTGGACGATTAGAGGGAGTGGGTCTCATTTATTAGAATAGCATTACTCTTTAGACATCAATTTAACATTGTATTTATAATACCAAGGATTGTATGATAATTTTAAAGGGGGCTTTTATTATTTGGTGCAAGATCAAGAGTTTTAAATATAGGGAAGATAACAAAAAATAGAATAAGAATTGTAATAGTAGATGTAGACACTTATTTTTGAAATATAGGATTTTGAAAGATCAGAATAAACAATGTGGGGAGTGGAATAAATTTAAAGATATAGGAATTTGGGAAATAAAACAAAAAGACAATGGAACTTTCAAAACAGTTTTTATTCAAATGGGATAGGGAAAAAAAAGAACCCTATCTGAAAAAGTAATTAAATAATAAGAAATAAGTAGATGAGAATTGCGCTATATACACGAGCGTTAGAGGAAAAGAATGTTTAACGTGGCTAACAGAATTTAAGAACATCTGACTCCGTTTAAAAAGAAGCTGTTTTACAAGGCAACATAGGTCTTAAAACGTAATGCGGTTTTGAAAGGATTTTAATTTTTTTATATCATTTTGTTTAGCGTTTTCATACAAATATTTACTTTCTTTTAAATATCAATTGTTAGCAATAGATAATTGGTTGGCTATATGCAACGGACAAAACTTTTAATTAAAAATTCTTATTTACTTTTGGCAGGTTTTCCAATTTGAAAGATAGATGATAGGATACGAATAGCTTTTTAAATTTTGTATTCTATTATTTAAGCCAACAATTTGGATTTTTTTTGCCAGGAAGTAAATAAATGAGAAAAAAACACGTATTCATTAGAAAATAAATAATACATAAATAAATCCATTCCACATTAACATTGTATTAAATTTCTCAAGATTTGTCAATAGACTGACGATATTTGCAACAAAAGAGAAAAATAACTACATAATTGGTTATACAATTTATCACTTATAGAGCTGTCACTATCAGAATAAAAATTGCTGTGATAATAACTATATTAATCTTCATCCATTCGGTAAATAGATTAATATTATACTCTTCTACTATATTATTATGTATTTTTCATTTATTATGCTAGTTTTAATAACATATACACACAGATTTGTTACCAATACTATTAGCCTCTCATGGTATAGAACTAACACTTCTGTTATCATTCCACAACACAGGTTTGAATTTAGGTGATGAAAACTTGAATTTAATTTACGTTTAAATTAGATTTAAGATATCTGGTGATTTGATCCCCTAATAGATTATCAAATTATGGAGTATTAGATCATCGATCAATTCCAGTTCTGGTACTGCAGTGCTTTCAAAATTTTATGAAATCTTGAGCAGCAGCAGCAACAACAAACAACAACAACAATAATAATAATAATAATAATAATAATAATAATAATAATAATAATAATGATGATGCTGATGATAATGATAATAATAATAATAATAATAATAATTTATCACTATTATTTCCTTTCCATGTATCTGGAAGATAGTATACTTAACTAATCACACAGCATTAAGTAATTTTTGGATAAAGATTAAAAAGGGCAAAAAGCTGTTCAAACTATCATCAGAGTTGTCAAGCATTGGTGATCGAGTGGTCAACACATCTGCCTTATAAGCAGTTTTCTCAGATTAGCAGGTTTTTTGACACATGAAAAAAAATCTTCAGAGTCAATTACCAAATCTGATAATAATGATTTTTTCAGTGTATCATAATAAACTACTGAAAAGCAGTAAAATATTCATGTAGCTACATTTACCATCATATAGCTTTATTTACTATATACAAAATTTATTTCTTTTCTTATATTTTTAAATGATACATGTTTTGATCTTTGTAATCAGACTTTATTAATAAACTTTTGTTTTCATTTACTTGATTTTTTTAAAAAAAATAAAAGGTGGAAAAAAACAATAACTATTATTTATTAATAAATATATGTACAATGACCATTCTTTTAGTGTCAGCCCGATCCCCAAATTTTTGAATAGACTCAAGCAATGAATATTTTTACTATGAAACCATATTTGATTTTTTAGGGGGGGGGGCAATTAAATCTTTTTATGTATATTACAACATTCATTTATAGACTATATCATAAATATTTAAGTCTTCTAATAATTAAAATTTTAAAACATGAAAATTAATATTCTAAAATTGTAAAAATAAGTATCTAACTGAAGGTCTTAAACCAATAACAAGGCAAAACATAGTTATTGTCTTCAGGATATCTATTCAAAAAAAGTTTAAAAAAATGAAATATTAGATATTAGAATTTTATGTTATTAAAAATGATATATTTAGAATTAATTATCATCAAAGAAACAAAAAAAAATTCTAAAAGTTAATAAATTATTAATTGTTATTAAAATATTTCACTTACAGTTTTTACAAAAATGATTTTTATTAGTCTCTAATGGCTATTTCTGTGGTAATTTCTAGTTTTCATAAAGCACTTCATATATTTTCTAAGAGCTGTCTTTTAAAAAATATTTTCAAAGACAACTTCCCTCTAGTGACATTGTTTTTGTTTAGTAATAAGTCTTTTACAAAAATATTGCATCATAGTCATTAACAATAACAGAAAATCATATTTTTGTGGCATTTAGCTGCAGGAAAAATGAATTCCAGCATCAGGCAATCATAAATTTCCACCTCCTTCATGGCTTTGTCAGAACAATAGAATGTGCTGTCAATCATAGACAAACATATGGAAAGGTCTGTATACTACTGACAAGTTTTGGAATATTTTTAAAAATTAATACATTAAAAATGAAAGCTTCTTATAAACAATCACTGCAGTCTGTCACACCCTGTAATTTAACATATACAACACTTTAAAACAACATAGCAAAGTATTTATTGCAGTGTCATTATGCCACCTAAAATGTCAAATATGATAGTGCTATCACATCTTACTTTTGTGAAACAGTTAGTTAAATGGAGCAATTAGAAAATTGAGTAATTTTTATTGAAAAGTGTAGTGGTGTAGTGATTAAAGCAATCAAGCACCGGGCTAAAAGATCTGAGATTCATATCTGGTTGAAGTGTAAAAATTATTCCAAAAAGTCAAAACCTTATAGACAAACTAAAAAAATTTTCTTTGATAGACAATCTAGTTGATCATTCAATAGTTTTCACTACTTTCAGTCATTTTCAATGCGATGCAGAAGAAGGGTATTTCTAAGCTTATTCCCATTTCTTTGTTGCATTCCTTTCTATATCACTCCAACACCATTTCCTATCTTAATTATTTATCTCATGGTATAGTCTCTTTCTAAATCTTTTTCAATTTTTAGATACAGCTTAATATTGCAGTTGCCCATTTATTTGACATCTCTTTTAGTAGCATATGCAGTCACAACTCTATTTCAGCCTCTTAATTTTTTCACCAATGCTAAATTATTTCTGTTTATTTTCTTACATATTTTTTTGAATATCATTTTGCTATACCCCGTATGTATACTTTTCCAAGGGAGTTGAATATTGTGTACTTAGTATTGAAAATTCAGATCCATACCTAACTATTGATAAGATATGTCTGATAAAAATCTTTCTTTTTCAAGCATATCGGCATACTTTTTACACTTATTTCTATGAAAAGCACTTCATTAAAGTTTAATACTATGCTCATGTTTATCTGTATTAATGATATGATATTAGGATTTATAATTCTTAATTTTTAAATTATCATTATCAATCTCTATTTTCTTTTTTCTGAAAAACCAATTAAATATTACTTTAATGTCAATAGTAGTGATTAACATGTAATAACTGGAGTAATAAGTTTATCACTGAGTTTTAACTATATTAATGCAACTCCTCTACTGTTTAAGTAATCTACTTTCTTTTATCATCCATAATCTTATATAAATAATAGATTAAAGCTTCCTTAAGCTATGTTCCATGAAACACAGGTGTTCCATAGAAGATCAATAAGTGTTTTGTGACATTGAAGGAATTTGTAATTCAAAGATCCAAAAACATCCAAGTTATTAAAAACGTTATTGATTATTTGTTATTTGTTTTTTTACTGTTTATTTGTTTATTTTCAAGAGTTTTTTTTTTTGTATAACTAAAATTTTGAAATAATTTTTTTTTTTAACTCTTATATACACCTGGGTCTCATTTTACGTGATAGATAGGTTCCTCAGAAAACATGCGCAAACAAAATCATGCAAAAATAGACATAACTTACATTGAAAAAGGGGGCATGCAGTATGTGATTTTTCAAAATTCGTGTAAAAGCAAAGCACTAGCGTAAAATTACTTTAAAATTCGTGCAAAAAAAAAAATAAGGAAATAAAATATGACTAATAAAAAATTTCAAATTTGAAAAAAATTGATACAAGAGAAATTTTTTTAACTACAATATTTAATTTTATTCAAAATAATATATTTTTATGCATAATTTACAGTATGGTAATTTACATTTTTTTAAACATGTTTTAATTATTATCACTATTTGCCAAAACACACATTCGTTTGCACTCTCATGTTGTGTTAATGTTTTTCTGTTGACAACATAATTAGTAATTAATCTTTGAAACGATGATTTTATTAATTGTTTATGAACTTAGACTCATGATAATAAAAAGACATTTATTCACCACTGTTGGGAAAAATTTAATTAAAACTAACAACTAAAAATTAAATTCTTATTTTTGACTTTAATTTTCAATTCCATTTAAAAATCAAATTTCACATCACATTATTTCAAGATGCCGTAAGTAATTTTTAAATTGTTAATTACAATTAAAAATCAGATTTTAATTTTTAATTGTCAAATTTAATTGTGCCCACTGCTATTACTGACTTTTTAAAAATAAACTTGTGGACACTAAATGATTAATAATTGATTATGTTCTTTTTTAAAAAGCAAAAACAGAATGTGATTTAAAATGCAAAATTAACACGCACAATGTTTGAACAAATTTACATTATAATCTTGTAAAATTTAATGTGTGTATACATAAAATGTGGAAATCATGATTTTAATTTCATTATTGCATAAAATCTTACTATTATAAAGCACTGAAAATATTGAAATTACTAAGTTGAAAGTCGAATTCCAATAATGTGCTATTACTTTCAATATAACGTAAGTGCACGAAATTTATTATTTAAAGTAATAGCACATTATCGGAGTTCGACTTTTGGTGAAATATGAATCGCGTAACTTCAAAATCGTGTTAAATAAGTCCGCGTAAAAAGAGACCCAGGTGTACTTTATTTGTTATTAAAATAGAAAAATCCAAATCTATTTTTCTATTATGAAAAACCAAAGCATTCTTTAAAATTTTAGGGTTTGTAAAGTGTTCCAAGATAGAATAAGTTTGGAGAACACTGATTAGACAAGGATATATTGGGGTGAATGTTGAATCAGCTGAGATATTAAACTAGCTCCATTTAAATTGACTTATAGCTTAAATTCATAAGACAGGATAATGTTTTTACTCATTTTACTAACTTGTAAACAAACAATCAAATACAAAATATGTAAATATAACATTATATAGTGCTGTGATTAAAATGAATTAAAGTTAACTCTGCCTTGTGAATTAAAATTATAAACTAATTCAAATAAGGCCATATTGACATCTTTACTGATTTTTGACATTCATTCCAATACATATCATTTAATTTATTATCTATGTAAGATCACAAGTAATAGCTGAAAGTGGATTCATTCTGTATATGCAATGTAAAACTTTGACACCAAAAGGGCATTACATTAACACAGCTAGCAATTAGTGAGAGTTTACCAATTATTAATATTACTTTAATATTTTTTTATAAATTAATCTTATTTTCTTGCTTTTATTTACAGTTGTTATTATCATTGCTTGAAGCTCTGACAAAATATTTGCCAAAACATCATCTTAAAAATGTAGATAATTTAAGTAAACTCCATTTTTTACTGCTTTAGTTAATTCACAAAATATTTCAATAAAATTAAAATATTTCAATAAAATTACTATAAAATGTATTGGAGAGATGAAGTACATATACATTTAACAGTGTTACATTCTTGAAATTTCTATGCATTCTTATTATTGCAGCTGCATTTTGTTTAAGCATTTACTGAATATGACAATACTCCAAGTTTATGTCATTGATGTTCTAAATCTTTAATCATAGCAGAAATTCTTATAACATCAATTCTTTTCATAATCTACAAACCTAAAGCAAAATCCTAATTTGTATTCACTGTGGGGTTTTTTTCACTTGATGTCTCTTAATGTTTATATGGGCTCTATTGCACTACAAATCAGTTTGTTTGTTTTTTGATTGATTGATTTGAGTCCAAAATGCTCTTTAAGCAAAATAAAATAGATTGAAATACATCAAGTAAATAATTTCAGTAGTTTTCTATTCTATCATGTCAGCCACTTGATGGCGCTGTTTATATGCAAAAGCACATAAATATGCCATTTACATGGCCAACATCTTCTAGGCCTATATATCTATAAAAAAATCACAGAAAGAGGCTGTTTAATACACAGCAGCTGGTGGCCAATGATGCCATTAGTTTCTATGCTATAAAGCACATAAAAGATGCTGTTTAGTGGCAGCCAGTCTGTTTTAGTGTTATGCACTTTATCCCAATGCTCACAGTTCAATGTTCACTACAGTATCATGTGAGGGGATCTGGATTTCAGCCTGCTACAACTTTTCAAATATGCATGTCAAAGGAAATTACCTTACAAATTATTTTACCTATTATTACCTTCTAACAATAGTCCATCCATCACTACATTTTCCTATTCAATGTGGAATCTTCAAGTTAATCCAGAAAGGATAGGTCCAAGAAAGACTTCAACAAGCTCATGTGAATAGTAATGTTTCCATGAGAACATGTCTGTGATAAATAAAATGGTTGACAGGTCAAAATCAGACCAACTGCCATCCACAGAAGCTGGTCTGCATGGGGAAATGGATTAATTTTACTGGAATAGAATCTTTGCAATAGGTAGGTCAATTGATAAAGTTTTAATTTTTGTGGATGTGAAAAAGGAATAGGCCTCACTTATATTGCAGGACTAAGATTTGACTTTTCAGAACCATTTGAAGTTCAAGCAGCTTTTGAAATTTGTTGGTAGCATCAAATTGTTCTTGACGAAATTACAGAAATTGATTATGGAAATCAGAATGAATTACGTTAAGCCTTGGACAAAAACCAAAAAAAAAGGTTGTGTGAAAATTCTCATAGTTCTATCCAGAGAAACCAAAATAAATTGTCCAAATACTGAATCCATTGATTAATTAATCTTGAAATACCCAACCAAAAAGGCATAATAAAATTAAAAAAAATCCATCTAGTTGGAAATTATTAATCGTTCTTAATAGGTGTGCCATTAAGATCCATACAATATTATCTTTCAAAGATAGCTATTGTAAGAAATCAATCAGATCAATAAATTAATAATTAATTACGTTTTTTCCCTTTTCAAAAATGATCTGAAAAAGTAAAAGACAGTTCAGTAATTAAAGCATTATCAGCATCATTTTTGGGATCCACCACGATGTAGTTGTAAAGTTTGCAGGGAGGGGGGTAGGAAGGTTTTGCTACACAGAGAATTCTACTACAATAGAATATTTGGAATAATGTATGTTTAAGTAAAATTGTAAATGTTATTAAGGAAATTAATGAATTACGTTAACCCTACAATTCTTATTCTTTCACAAAGAACTGGGTGGGCCCGGTAACATTATTTGTATGTGTTTTTGCTTAGCATCAATGACATCGAGTAGCTGACATGATAGAATAGAAAAGTACCACAATTTCTAATAAATTCCTTTTAATCTTTTTTAAATTTGGATATCTATATTGCATACTTTCATTCAACTGTTATAATTTTATAATTGGTACTTGGTATATAATTTTGCAGCAATTTCTCTATCGTTTCCTCTATTTCTTTTAAAATATCTATAAATATTTAATTACTTTCTAAAACTTTCTATTCTTTATAGATTGATTTGCCTATTTTATTTCTTTATTAAAATTAATTGAAATTTCAAAAGATGTTTTGTAATGATAAGAACTCTTTTTTTATCATTACATTTCTTTATAAATTTTTTCCAAATACTTTATAGATGTTATTTTTCTTTTAATAATGGTGTAATCTTTTTTTTCTTATTGCTGAAGTGAATATACATTAGACAATAGGTTATAGTTTTATTTTTTTTAAATGTTTATTCTTTTCTATAACTTTTTATTATTATTATATCATATATTTTTATGTCGTCATTAACCCGATTCCAATTCCTTTACAGCAATTATTCTAAATGAGTTATATATATATATATATATATATATATATATATATATATATATATATATATATATATATATAAGAAACTTTTATTAGATAGCTGTAAGTGTATACGCTAACACGTATTCATAAGAAAAGCTATAACTGCATAAAAATTATTATCGAAACTAAGCACTTTCAGAGCGTTAGATGTCCTCATAGTCATAGCCTTGAAATATGCATAATTGTATGAGGATAGGTATATATAAAAATATATTATTCAAAATGTATGTAAATCAGATTGCCCATTTCTAGAAAGGGAAATCAGGATTCCTTCCGATTTATGGCATTAGGGTTGTTAGATATATGCCACGCTTCTTTGACCTTCTGCTTAAAATCGCTTCACTGAATTCATGTTATGTTGTCAGATATGGGCTCAAATGTATGGCCTGTGGTGTTTTGGTGCTTTAGGAATATCGACTTATGCTCAGTATTTGTGGCTTGACTGTAAAGATATCTGTGTTGAGAAATCTGAGTAGAGAGGGATGCGCATGCTAACAACATAGCATGCATCAAGCGAAACGATATTAAGTGGAAAGTCAAAGAAGCAAGGCATCTATCTAAGAACCCTAATTTCATAAATCGAAAGGAATTCTGCTTCCCCCCTCTAAAAAATGGCAGTCTGATTTACATACATTTTGAATAATCTATTGCCTATATATATATATATATATATATATATAGGCATATAGATATATTCAAATATATATATATATATATATATATATATACATCCTCATACAATTATATGCATTTCAAGGCTATGACTACAAGGGCATATAATGCCATCGCTTCGATAATAATTTTCATGCAATTATAGCTTTTCTTATAAGTGAGTGCCAGCACATAGTTATAATTTATATACATGGGGTTGTTTTAAATGAAAACCTCGTTGCTAATTGTTATTGCAAATTATGACAATGCACAGTTAACAGGACTGGTTTCTCGAAAAGTTAATCAGCTGTGCCAAGTCCAACATCACTAATCATAAATTAGAATAGTCTTGAATTTTTTGATTTGCTTTATTTCAAAATGTTAAAATTAAAGCATATACAGTTAATAAGTACGATGTTTTTAGAGTTAATATGCATATTTTAATTATATTCTATACAGATAGAATTTTTAATAAGTAGAATTTATTATAAACTTTTACTAATATATTTATAATATTTAAGCCACTTATCTCTTGAAGGTAATGTGGTTGCTTTTGCAGATAATGCTTCATAGCTTCAAAAAATATTACAAAGTTATCTGTTAAAATAATAAAGTAGGATTAAAGATATTAAAAAGAGTAAAGTAATGTTTAATGGATTTTTTTTCCAAAAGAAGAAAATAAAGATTGATAATGATGAATTAGAAAAAGTTCACTACAAATATCTAGGCCCGATTGTTAATGCAGAATGAATGCATAATAGATAATATTAATCATAGAAATTAAACTCGGATAAAATGTTTTGGTAGAAATAACTTGATAAGGAAATATGTCTATATTAAGGAAGGTTTTTAACAAAAATGTTTGACAAGATTTTTCTTGCAGATCTGAGACTGTCCAACAGAAACGCAATAGAGATGGATTTTAGACCATTCAATGAAGTATTAAGAGATTATGTTAGGGATTAAAAAAAAATATTAGAAAAGAAATACGTGAGTGAGAGAACAAACTGATTTTGCAGATGTCATTAAAAGAATTAAGACTTTAAAATGATGTTAAGCTAGATATCTTTATAAAAGAAACGTAATAGATGGACAGATAAAGTTTTAAAATTAAATCCCAAAAGATTTAAAAGACTAAGAAGTGGAACATAAATGAGATGAATAAATGAAATTAATAAGTTTGTTGGTGCGGTATGGAGAACAGAGGCTATAAATTGAAGAAACTGGTTTAAACTTGGAGAATCATTCTGCAATAGACTGATAATGGTTGAAGATGACTTCTATATAATAGTGCAGTATTTATATAATTAAACAGTATCAATTGATAAGTAATAATTTTAAGAATTAATAAAAACATTATTGCGCTATCTTTATTAAATTTAATTAACTATCTCAACTTATGTTATTACTTAAATGCTTCAGCAGATGAAAATTGGAACCATTTCTGATTATTTCTTGAGTTTTAAAAAGATGAATAACATGGACAATGGTGTTTGTGAGATTCAACCTTAAATTCATAGAGATCTTGTTACAGTCTGATTCACTTTGGCTTAAATAAAATTCACGAGACAAAATCTTGAAGTATTTGCAAATCTCCAATTCATTGTAAATATATTGGAGTATAATCACTCAATGTTAAGTAATATGTATATAGAAAGAAAATGAATTAAATTTCATAATGATAATGAATATATATATATATATATATATATATATATATATATATATATATATATATATATAGGGTATATAAACACAGACTTTCACACGACCCTTAACTCTCCACTCCATCTCATAATACTGATATATTTCAACACATATATATCAAAAGATAAATAATCACCAATACACGTATTTCATGCTAAACCAGCAATCATCAGTTGGTTCAGATTATCATCTCTACACATATATGCAATAAGTGCTTAGATATATATTAAGATAGCCAATCCCTATACTTTAATAGACAGGCTTCAATCCACTCCACATTCCAACTCTTCATCCATCCATCCAATTGAAAATCTGATGGTGGAATGCTCAAAGGCCACCCTGATGCTGAGATTCTCATCACACCCATGTTGACCTAAAGTCAATCTGATCCTTCATGTACAGGACATAATGATAATGACAGGAAATTTTCATTCGATCCTAAAATCATTAAATATTAATCGATGTGTTTAATTATACTATTATATATTTATGATGAAATCGAAATTTATAAGAGTATTATACTTAATACTTCAAGATACTATTATATAAAATGAAATTGAATTAAGTTGTAGAAACTTTCTGTGAATGTGATGCTGAATCATGTTAAAGCCATTAATCAAAATTAAAAAGAAATGGTTTCATTTTTATCTGCAAATGCAATTAGGTGATGATGTAAGGTAAGATATAAACTTAAATTTTATAAAAATGATACAAAATTTATAACAACTCTAAAAATACACACACACATATGTAATAAAATGTAATTATATTCCAAAAAAGTGATGTAAGTTATTATATAAAAGAGTATTGAAATTAATTCAAAGAGATAAAAAAAATAAAGGTGACTCATTTACAGAATCAGTATTTTATGATCATGATAGAAATTGTAAATTTGATTTCGATATGAAAAGAATTAAGATTTTAAAAATCAAGAAAGAAATAATGAAAAAAAAATTAAAGAGGCAATTTTTATTAATCATTATAAAAGTTATTAAAATATGATAATACACAGTAAATTAGGTCAATCAGCAAATATTAAGGTTAATGAATTATGGGATATATAAATCAACATGTGGTTTCGGGTTGATGCTGCTTTACTACATTTCAAAATTAAGTCAGATTAGTTGAAAATGATTATGAATATAATTGAAAGTACTACTATTGATTAAAGTTTACATTGGAATTTATTTTCTTATTTACCGTTCTTTGGAATATAATTACATTTTATTACAATATTTTTATTAGTGGACATTTATTGTATTATTGTGTTATATATATATATATATATATATATATATATATATATATATATACATATATATATATATACAATACTAGATTAAATCCAAAATTTTACCAAAATCCTTACACAACCATGGTTTCATCTACTACAAATAGACCTTCTCAAGTGAAAATCAAACTAAAGGATAACATATATATACAAATAAGCAAACCTTCCCATAATGTATTTCAAACTCCACCTTCCTTTAATATCAAAAGAAGTCTTCATAAGATTGAGAGCCTCAGAATCAAGAAGATTTATCATCAAAGTCTCCTTTATTCTTCTTTTTAACTCATTCTTTTCATAAAAAATAACTGAAGCATTGTTAAACAATATTCTGTGACTGTATTCAATTCATGAATATATAAAGCTGAGTTAAGATACCTATGTTTAACTCTACTTATATGAACTTTAATTCTTTCATTAAGGCTAAACTTACTCTGATCTATATAAAACTTACCACAACTACATGGAATCTTACAAATAATACCAGGAATAGACATACTATCAATAGACTGTTTTGAACCATTAAGTAATGAATTCAAATCAGAACCTTTCTTCTATGCAACCTTCCTTCCACCTAACAAATTACTATTCTTATAAACCAAATTATATATTGAAGCCTTAAATGGTAATGACATATAATCATTATCCTTACCTGCAAAATTCTTACCATCAAAATCATGACTATAAACTTTATTATTAAATACATTTATATTTAAACTAACATTTATATTTATAGTTTTTAAAAGAAACTGTATTTAAAAGTTTTGTATGTTATTTTTTTATGTATTAAGAGTATGTATTATAGCACACATACTCATTTATATTTTAAAATTCTGGGATTTTATTTTTTCAATAAATTTTAGTTTAAAATAATTTTCTTTTGATGCTTTTTATTTTGTTGATTGTAATAATATTTTTAAAAGTTGAGTCTTATTCTCTCATTTATTATTTTTTAAACTTAATTTTAAATAAGATAAGAGTCCTGGTCAGATGTTGTTTTTTTAATTAAGATTAAGTGGAGATAAAGATTTACCCTGGTCAAAACATTTTAAATAAAGATTAGGTGAGAGATAACAATTCACATAAATAGCCCTAGATTTTTCACTGATTTATTATTAGGCTTTTTATCTGGATTCTTATTGCATTTCTTATTCAGAGTGATTCTAATTTTCATATCTGCTAATTTCTCAACACAGATCACTGAAGTTGGATTTCTGTAGATAACTAATAGTATTTACTATTTTCAGTGTTAATAGTGACCATCCATTCGCCATGTCAAAAATAGACACCAAGAGAAATATTAACAATATGCTATGCTAAATCAGGCCAAAGATGAATCCCAGAGCTCTGTAAATGTGCCTTCAAAAACATGTCGTAAGAGCCTAGTCCAAAACTGATTCTAATGGTTGCCTTCAGATTCCCAAACAGATAAATAAATGAAAATCAAAAATCTTCAAAATGAATTCTAGGTAGAATAAACTGTGTGTGTTACCCTGCTGGAAGAAATCAGACAGATAGAACATTATGCAATGAGGTAATATTATAACCAGGGCTTATATCTCTTGCTTAAACCTCTATGTTAAAGTCTCAGCTTAATCTAAAAAGAAATCTGTCTCTATAATAAGTTATACATACTCTTATAAATATCACTAACTATTTTATTATGTATTTTAATTATTGTATGTATTGGAGTCTTAGTTTTAAGATTTTATATTTCAAATTTATTTATTTGAGAGTGTATTGCAAGTTTATATTTTATATGCTTAGTGTTTTCTCTTTTTATATTACTAATCCTAATAAATGCTTGGACAGATATTAGTACTTTTCTTTTTAACTCATCTGTCCATTATTTTTTTTCATTATCATTAATTTAGACCATCTTGGTTTGTGTTTCTTGCAGACTGTAAATCTTTTGGCTAGTGATTTACTGAGTGTATTGTTCTGTTTTTCTTAATACAGATTTTGGTTTTCCTATATTTTAGATTACATATCATAATATTTTCTTTTTCTTCTGTTGGAATCAACCTTGGTGGTCTTGAATGTGGCTATTGATGGGTGTTTCCAGGAAAATGACATTCCTACAAAATCTCAAGATTGTTTTGTCAGGTTGTAAGAAAAGATCACTCTGTGCTGATTCATTGAATTCCGTACTTCATTCTTTTTATTTTAAATCTCTAACTAAAGGAAACTGGAATTTGTTTTTATAAATTGCTAGCAGGAAGACATTATAAATCCTTTTTAATTCTTAGGTGAGAAAAATGAACTTATCTGCCAGGGTGTTTAATGTTATCTTACTCTCATACACTCTTTGATAAATCCACTGAGAAATTTAGGTCAAACTTTTATGCTTTGTTTAACTATTTGTTTTTGATTTAATAAACTTTAAAATTGTTTATAATTATTTTGGCTAATGTTTGTCTCTGTGTCATTTTCTCAATTGTCTGAAAAATGTTAATGATCTTTTTCTCTCCTTGGGTCTAGCTGGTAGCATTTATTATCATCAACTTTTGGATCACTGTAAATTAAATTTTTTTATGTCAACAGTGGCCTAGTGGTGCCCTCAGTGATCAAAAAAAGTTCAAAGTGATTGGTACAAATATTAAAATTTTAGTGCTACTAATGTAGGGCTTTGAATTGAAAACCCACATGAAATTTTGTTTAAATAATTGAGAAATATTTCAGATATAGAAGGCAAGAATTAGTATTAGGGATCAGTTTATGCTAGCTGAAGTGTGTATTGTATAAGGGGTTCATCTTTTTCAAATGAATAATTAAATAAACAGTTAAATGATGTTTTTCTCTTGGATTTCTATAATAAAAAAGCTTTTTGAATATAAGAAAGTGTTAAATAAATATTAAGTAGTTATAAATTTTCAAGTGAAAAAATGTTAAAATTGAGAATAAACATTACATATATTGGGGTTAGTTGTGTTTCGAAAATAAAAGTCAAGGAAGAAATAGATAGGGGGTACTGTCAGAAGAGAGCCCTGTTTGTTTCAAAATTCCCCAAATAGTAGAAAAAGAAGAGAGTGAGACACAGGTGATGATGAAGATGATAGTGGACATGAAACCGAATCAGCAAGATATAATGAAAAAAATAGAGAAATAAAACAAAGTCAACAAGATATTATGAAAGAAATGAAACAGTATCAGCAGACAATAAAGGAAGGCAATAATCCAATGTTGGAAGAGTTCAAAGCTGAAATGATAAAAGATATAAAAGGAATGAGGCAAGGAATATGGAAAAAGTTGAGAAAAATCATGAGGCCATAGAAACAATAGAAAAAAAATCTGATTAAGGAAATTCAGGACATTGAGGTGTTAAAAGACATGAGAGATGAAATAAAACCAAATAATGTTAGAGTAGATGAGGTGGAAATAAAGATAGAAATGGTAAGAGATTAAATACAGATAGATAATGTGGTGGGAAAATTAGAAAATGCAGATCAAGACATAAAAGAAAGATATAAGTTAAAGACAGAAAATAAAATAAGTTTCCGCAAGATACTAAAAATAAGTTGATTAAAGTAACCATTTGTTTTGAATATGAATTTGAAACAAAGAAAAGGGTTAGATCAAAGTTTAAGGAATATGATATTGAAGCAGAAATAGAAGCTAATTATAGAGCAATCTTATTTAAAGCATTCAAAAAGACTGTAGTAGAAGATGGATTCTTTCCATCGATCAATAATCAAGTGAGATACTTTGAAGAAATGAAGAGTTTTGCACAAAAGAGTCAGGTATATAAGGTAGAAAATAAAACAACATGAAAGAGACAAGAAAAAAATTATAAACAAGGATAATACAAATGGGAAAAAGGAATCCATATCAGAAAAATAGTTAAGAGAAAAAGAACTGCCTGGCAAAGATTAAGGGGTTTAGATTTATAGTAATCAGATGGATTTTTTTAAAAAAAATTATTTACATGATTATGTGAATGAAAATAAAGTTAAGTAAAGAGAATAAAATGTTTTTTGAGAAGTTAAATTAATAGTGATATCTCAGTGGATAGAATGCAGGGCAAACATTCAGTTGGGTTTCTGATGTTTTTTTAAAATGTTTAAAAAATAGCAAGGAAATTATTTTATTTTTTTCATGATGTGATAAGACAATTAAACCAGATGCTTTATCTGCTTCAAAAGTACCATTGCAAAATTAAAACTAACATTTGTACTTATAAAGTTTTTAAAATGAAACTCTATTAAAAGTTTTGTATGTTGTTTTTTTATGTATTAAGAGTATGTGCATAGCACACATACTCATTTATATTTTAAAATTCTGGGATTTTATTTTTTCAATAAATTTTAGTTTAAAATAATTTTCTTTTGATGCTTATTTTGTTTTTTATTACAGTAATTAAAAGCAAGCAAAGTTTCTTTTTATTTTGTTGATTTTAATCTATTTTTAAAAGCTGAGACTTATTCTTTCTTTTTTTAAATTAATTTTCAATAAGATAAGAGCCCTGCTCAGAAGTTGTTTTTTTTAATTAAATGGAAGATGGAGATTTATCCTGGTCAAAATCTTTTAATTTGATAACAATTGACATAAATACCCTCAGTTTTTTACTGATTTATTATTCAGCTTCTTATTCGGATTCTTATTTGGAGTGATTCTAATTTTCATATCTGCTAATTGCTCAAGGCAGATTGCCAAAGTTGGATTTCTGCAAATGGCTAATAGTATTTACTATTTACCATGCTAATAGTGACCATTCACTTACCATGCCAAAAATACATGCCATGAGAAATATTTACATGTGCAGTGCTACATGACCTAAGAGCCTAGTCCAGAACTAATCCTAACAATTGCCTTCAGTCTCCCAAACAAATAAATAAATGGAATTCAAAAATCTTCAAAATAAATTCTGGATAGAATAAACTGTGCATTCTCCCACCGGAAGAAATCAGCCATACAGAACATTATACCTTGAGGTAAATGAATGTTTTCTTATTATAAGCAGGTCTTATATCTCTTGCTTAAATTTCTATGTTAAAATCTCAGCTTAATCTAAAAAAAATCTGTCTCCATAATAAGTTATACATACCCTTATAAATATCACTAACTATTTCATTATGCATTTTAATTATTGTATTATTGGAGTCTTAGTTTTAAGATTTTAAATTTTAAATTTATTTATTTGAGAGTGTATTGTGAGTTTATATTTTATATGCTTAGTGGTTTCTCTTTTTAAATCACTAATCCTTGATAAATGCTTGGGCAGATATTAGTAATTTTCTTTTAACTCACCTGTCCCTTATTTTTTTCCATTATCATTAATATAGACAATTTTTCTTTGTGCTTCCTGCAGGCCACAACTCTTTTGGCTAGTGATTTATTGAGTATATTGTTCTGCTTTTCCTAGTCAGTAGAGATTTTGTTTTTCCTATGTTTCAGATTACATAATATTATAATCTTTTCTTTATATTCTGTTGTAATCAACCTTGGTGTTCTTGAATGTGGCTATTCATGGATGTTTTCACGCAAATGACACTTCTATAAAATCCTGAGATTGTTTTGTGAGGTTGTAGGAAAAGATCACTCTGTGCCGCTTCATTGAATTCCATACAAGGTCATTCTTTTTATTTTAAATCTCTAACTAAAGGAAACTGGAATTTGTTTTTATAAATTGCTAGAAGGAAGACATTATAAATCCTTTTTAATTCTTAGGTGAGAAAAATGAACTTATCTGCCAGGGTGTTTAATGTTATCTTATTCTCATACACTCTCTGATAAATCCACTGAGAAATTTAGGTCAAACTTTCATGCTTTGTTTAACTATTTATTTTTGATTTAATAAACTTTAAAATTGTTTATAATTATTTTGGCTAATGTTTGTCTCTGTGTTCTTATCTCAGTTGTCTGAAAAATGTTAATTTCTTTCTCTCCCAGGGTCTAGCTGGTAGCATTTATCATCATCAACTTTTGGATCACTGCAAATTAATTTTTTTTAGGTCGACAGTGGCCTAGTGGCATCCTCAGTGATCAAAGGAAGATCAAAATGACTGGAACAATATTTATTTGTAAAAATAATGTTATTTACTTTTTTTTTCTCATATGTCATAGCATCGGCCAAGACGTGAACCCACACATGTCTGCAACCAACTACTTACTTGCAAGGCAGGTACGATGACACCTCGGAATGTTATTTACTTACATGTTGTTTTTTACAAATTATTAAGCCTAAATATTTACTTGTCATATAAGAGCTTAATCAATTGCAACTTATATAAACTTCATCTGATAATTGAATTAAATATGCAATATAGTTATATTTATGTTTTTTTAACTCTAAAAATCATAATTTTTAATAAATACATTTTATATACCATATTTTGAATGAAGCAAACTGAAATCTGCTTAGTATATATAAATTTCAAGCTTGTTCTTATAGAATTAATAATATGGCTGATTAAGAATTTTTTATTAAACTGGTCCTGTGATCATTATTGTGCCACAGATCACAATTCATAATTTAATTATTGTATAACATCTTAATTTAACTAAAAAAAATTACCTAAACTCATTTATTCTTAAAAATATGTGAATCAATGCACAGATGATTGGTTATTCAGATGTTTGGTTATTCGGAAGTCATGATAAAGCTTGAGATATTTGAATATTTAAATGATAGGCTGAGTGGTAGAATGAGTTTACCTATTAGTGTTCTATTAATCAGAATGAGTTTTTTTAATTAACTGCAATGTAATTCAGAAGCCTTCATGGTTTGTATTTATCATTATGACAAACTGCAAAAGAAAATATGTAAGTGACTTATAGTAGTTATTGTAAGCCAGTAAATAATGCTCACATCACATATCACAAAAGATTGATGAAATCCAAAGATGCGTACCAAATTCCTAGAGACGATGTAAGCTTCTTATTATATTTCTACTATGCATTATTATCCGATATTAATTGTAAAAAAGTTAAATAATAGCAGTAAACCATTTTATATCATTTTTCTTTTTTTTATTTGTCGACATAAAACTAGATATCACTATTTATAGTTAGATGACTTTTAATATTATCTTTCAATTCAGGAAGTTAAATATAAACCATTAAGCATCACATGATCACTACTAGGGTGGCACTACTGTATGGAGAGTTTTGCTTTGTTTAAGTTAAATATAAATATTAAATGATATAAACATTAGATGATAATAAAGCCAGACATAATGTTTTTAAATTTTCTGATAGAAAGTATTGATTTCCATTTAACTTTTTAAGCGTCTACATTTTATTTCAATTGTGACATTCAATATAATCACTTCAACTTTTAAATACCATATGGTTTCAAATGCTTGCTAATTTTCCTGAATATTTATATAAGTCTGATACTAAATCGGTAGTAAAAATATAACTAAGTGATTTCTTTAAAAATTATGGCATCTTGACTATTTTTTTGTTATTCTGTATATTAAGATTTTTCTTATATATATATATATATATTGATTAATAATATATATATATATATATATATATATATATATATATATATATAAATTATTAATCAATGTCTGTATTCCAATTATAATAAAATATATATAATTATTCAAAACAATACAATAATTAATACAGTAACAATATTTTAAACAAATATATACCAATTTAATAGAAGTACTTTCAACTATCTATGTAGTCGTTGTCAACTAGACTCAAATTGTATTAGAAAAAACCGTTACAAATGTAAACAAAAGCAATACGTCATACATCAATTTTCCCACAATTCATTAATTTTTATATTGGCTGTCTGTCTATTTATCAACTGTTGCTTTTCACTTTTTATTAACATAGCTTCTTTAATTTTGCGTTTATTATTATTTCTTTCAATACACAGAATTTTAACTTTATTAAAATCAAAATCAAAACCATAATTACATGTTACATTATGATCAAAAAATACTGATGGTGATACATCATCATTTCTAACATTCTCTTGTCTTGATTTTTGCACTCGTTTATATAATAACAAATGCTCCCTTGATCTTTTCTCCAATGTACATCGAGATTCCCCAATATATGCCTTTCCACAAAAACATAGCCATTTATATATTGCACAACTTTGATTTAAAATACCACACCTATTTTTTGAATTATTTATTAATCTATTTAAATTAGGAGTAGTATAAAATGCAACTCGACATATATTTTTATATATCTGTTTTATAAATTTAACCTGTTCATTACAAATAAATGGTATTGATATCCAAGTATATTTTATTTTATCAATATCTATAGCATCTAAAATATTTCTATTATTATTAAACTTAGTAACAATATTATAAATTAATTTATGATCATATCCAACATTTAACAAATCCATAATAAATACATTTATGTTACCTATTTTATCAGAATTATATTTACATAATTTATTATTCCTAAATAAAAATGATTTTAAACTGGATAATTTATGTGCAATTGGCACATTTGAATACCAAGGAATATATCCTCTTTTTTCAATATCTTTTATTACCATACAATAATCTAATTTATTTTTATTACGTGTAACTTTAATATCTAAATACTGAATTGACTTTTTTTCTTCAAAAGATTTACTCCATTTTAAACCTTCTAAACTATTTAATTCATTGAATAATACATTTATAATATCTAAACTTCCACAAACGAAAACATCATCAACATACCTGTAATAAATTTTAATACCTTGGCAATATATATTAGTATTAAGAATTATATCTTCATATCTTGATACTACAAAACTACATATTTGTGAAACTACAGGAAGTCCCATAGGCCATCCATAATCCATTTTATAATAATTTTCATTAAATATAGCATATATATTTTTATCAATAAAATATGTCGAGTTGCATTTTATACTACTCCTAATTTAAATAGATTAATAAATAATTCAAAAAATAGGTGTGGTATTTTAAATCAAAGTTGTGCAATATATAAATGGCTATGTTTTTGTGGAAAGGCATATATTGGGGAATCTCGATGTACATTGGAGAAAAGATCAAGGGAGCATTTGTTATTATATAAACGAGTGCAAAAATCAAGACAAGAGAATGTTAGAAATGATGATGTATCACCATCAGTATTTTTTGATCATAATGTAACATGTAATTATGGTTTTGATTTTGATTTTAATAAAGTTAAAATTCTGTGTATTGAAAGAAATAATAATAAACGCAAAATTAAAGAAGCTATGTTAATAAAAAGTGAAAAGCAACAGTTGATAAATAGACAGACAGCCAATATAAAAATTAATGAATTGTGGGAAAATTGATGTATGACGTATTGCTTTTGTTTACATTTGTAACGGTTTTTTCTAATACAATTTGAGTCTAGTTGACAACGACTACATAGATAGTTGAAAGTACTTCTATTAAATTGGTATATATTTGTTTAAAATATTGTTACTGTATTAATTATTGTATTGTTTTGAATAATTATATATATATATATATATATATATATATATATATATATATATATATATATATATATATATATATATATATATATATATATATATATATATATATATATATATATATATATATATATATATATATTCAATTATTAACATATACAAAGAATTAAATTCTTATGAATTTAATATGATTTTATTAATAATATTATTATTTTTTTTAATTTTATTTTTTTAGATTCGATATAATTTCATTCAGTCATGAATACTAAATGGATCACTATTATTTTTAGCAGTTTTTTCATCATAGTTATTGCAATGCCAAGTAAGATATGCTTTCTATCTAAAGATTATTTAAATAACCAGTCGCTAGAGTACTGAAATAAACAATGTTACTTGGTTATTATCAGTGCTAGATTATTTTTAATTATCATTTTTTTAACACAATTTATTTGACAATCTTATTATTTAGAGCTGCATTAAAGTCTTTATTGAACCTTCAATGTATATAGCCATCATGCTGGTGATCTGAGATTCAAATCAAACCATATAAAATTTGCCATACATAAGAATAATATATATATATATATATATTATAACGATCCATAAACGAAGTGGTATATATTGACTATAGAAATGCTGTATATATATATATATATATATATATATATATACAGCATTTCTATAGTCAATTTATCTGGCACAACCAACTATTAATTTGTAATTGGATATCTGCTTATTCATGGGTAGAAGATAAAACAAAATACCCTTATTATTGCCAGAAAACAGTTTTCATGCCTGATTAGTAATACTTTTTTTTCATTGAGCTTCTTTAAATATTGTTTTACCTAATTATAACGGTTGGACAGCTTTCAATATCTCAGTGTAGAATTAAAGCTCTTCTAGATTCATCAAAGATAAACATTAAAAAAATTACACTATTCAAACAAGTCGGAGTCATTTTCTGTATGAAGGGAATATTTTCAGCTTATTTTCTTTTTAAGTTATTGTTAGGTTATAGACTGGATATTTGAAAGAAATGATAAACTTAGTTTAACATTCCCATCTTGTTAAAAAAATGTAAATTTTACTTAGATTCAAACGCAGATCTTGATTATGGCATGGAAATGCACTAACTGTTATATCATGTTGCTTTTTAATATTATAAATATACTGGGATGCTGCAATAAATTGAGCTAAGAAAATAGAAAACCATGAATGACTGCCATCGATAAGTAAGCGTTTCCATTTCATTGTTATATTTCATTATGAAGATATTTACTTATTTTCAAGTAGAGAATATCTAAAAAAATTTACTTGCCGACTAATAAATGTATATATAGTGCACTTGTTCTCATAATCTTTTTTATAGTTGCAGAACAATGATCCAGAAATAAATACATAAAAATAATATTTATATTTATATGTTTCTTTTTAAAACTTTTATTTCTATCATGAATCATTAATACTATCTATTTAATTTGTGACATTTCATAGATTTAACAATGACTTTTACAAAGGACTACACAAATTAATATATACTTACACACATATAAAAAAATAAATTCTTAAAAAACATTTTCAATAATTAATAAGTTGTATTAAAATTTCAAAAAATATCAACCTTGCTTACAAAAATCATTTCATAATACTGTACAAATATTTTTCTAGTTTTTAAAAATTGGCACAAAAATAATCAACATTTTTGTTATGAAAAGTCATATATATCTATCAAGTATCGTATTCTCTTAGTATGACGTTTTGATTTTAATTAACACATTTAATATGATTTTCCTTTTATAATTTTTATTAACATTACAAACTTTATTGTTTTTTAATATTCTTCAACAATTAATTAACTAATACGTTTTATGTATTCCCTCTTTTATTTTCAATAAATCTTTTATCTTTGTTTTTTATATATTTTAATCTTATTATAATTTCAACATTAATTTGAATATTATTCTATATAATATAATTTAATATAACTTTATCAAATGAAATTAAAAAGCAATTAAAAACAAAAATTAAATAAACACACATTAATAAACTTCTACTCTTGTTATTTATTTTTATTTGTTGATATTTAAAATATCATCACCATTATTATTTTTTAAATATATTTAAATTAGTGAAAACAATAATCAATAGTATATCTATAAAATCCAGCCATTGAGCACATACCAAGAACGAAAGAAAATTTTAATTAATATGTTTCGTATTTTCCATTAAAAAACTATGAAAATAATATATTTTGAAAATCAAACCAATTACAATGATTACAAAATAAGTACTTTCAATAAGTGTGACCAATACAATTTTTCCGTAAAAAATTCAATTACCCATGAGGCACATTGCAGTACTACAATAATTTAAATGGGAAAAAAATTATGAATTAAATATAAATAAGAATTTAACAAGCAGAACAATGCAAAAAGTAAGCCATGTGATCCATTAGAAAATGATTGATAGCAATAAATCCACAAGAAGTTAATCCAAAAATCTATCCATGTAGGAGAAAATGAATAATGTGGATGCGATAAAAAGTACACAGTTATTGGCATGCATGTATGTTGTTATCTTGTTGTTGCGTTTTTTAATTACTGACTTGTCATAAATGTATGATTGTCTGCTCACTTCTTATGGTTTTCACATTTTTAAAAAATACATGAACATCTTTTTAGAATTTAACTTCTTGTCAATTTATTCTCATCAGTTATTTTGTTATAGATTGTATGACTTATTGTTGTGATTGTTAAATCCTTACTTATATTCAATCTATGATTTAGTTTTGTTGCCTCATTGTTAATTTAATTTCTTGCAGAATTATTTTTATCGATTACATTTGTTCATATATTTATTTGTAATCACTGTGCATTGGTTTTATTACTAAATATATTATTTTTAAGTTTGTTTTTTATATATAGTATATTTTTATATTTTTTTTGTATTTTTTATATAGAAATTATGAAACATAGCAATTAGTTTCTTTTTTGGTCACAAGTATGTAGATGATGACTTCATCCTATGAGTACACCACAGGCACTTCTAACACATTCAAAAATACTTTTAGATTCCATTTAAAAATCTAGTTTCAATTTAGATGCTAGATCACAAGAACATTACAATATAAAGCAGACCATTCCTATTCAATATCAAGAATATTCAATCTGTGAATGCAACCTTTTATTAATAAAAAAAGGTAGGCACTCACTCTTCTCTATAATCTAAGATGATTATATACATATCAACTGAAAAGATTGAGAAATTTAATTCACAGAAATTTAAATCAACCCCATTTAACAAGCAAATAAAACCTGTTTTGAAAGTAAATTAACAAATAGTCATTTTTACTTTCTAAGTGCATTGAAATTAGTTAATATTAAGATAATTATTTGTACGCATATAGCGAGGACTAACGTGCAAGATCTGAATCGTATATAAATAATAGAGTATTAACTTTATTTCAATACAGCAAAGCAAATCATATAAAGATAAAATAGAAGAAGAATAATTAATTGTTTAGTAATTTAAAATAGTTTTATTAGACTATAGTCAATTTTTTTTATCGAGTTTTAATTATAAGACAATTGATATAATGATTATCAATATTACAGCAATATTAGCTTTATTTAATTATAATAATGAATAAATTATTACTTATTTAATAATTATCTAATTATTACACAAAAAGGTAATTGTAAATTATTATTATATTACTTTCAAACAATTATATGTATAATTAAATTGTATACTCATCTATCTATGTATTTTGATGCACAAATTCTAAATATTAAAAAAAAAGATTTTTAAAATTAAAAATTAATAAGTTGGACAGATTTAATTATATAATATGGTATCATGGAATTCATAGTAATCAGCATGTAGAATGTCCTTAGAATATTAATACTATTAACCAATCAGTTATTAGTTAGGGAAATTAAAAAAACAAACAAACGAGGTGAGTGTGTGAATTGTGCCTTTGGTCTTTACAATTCTCGAATACAATTTTTTTTTCAGGTCTTCACATTCAATTCAGTGTGCATAAATCTGCAATGCAATTTACTTTTTTCAATTTACTCAATTATTATCCTTTCATCATCATAGAAAAATGAAAAAATCCAAATGTTTTCAATAACTGCTGCCCATAAACAATAAATTGTATCAAATGCTTATTGACTCTAGATATTAAAATAAAAAAATATTTGTTGTTTAAGAACATATATTAAACATCTTCACATCAGAAAGGAGAAAAAAAGCATAGACTTATGTGTTTTTTCCAAAATTCCGAATAACTGTAGTGAAGTCTTTTCTATTATTTTTGTATTAGTATATTTTTATGTTCCGTTATATAATCCTATTTATATATTTTATGAATATATGCATAAAGTTTTGCATGTAAAAATGTTTTATTTTTGAAACTTACAGAAGAATTGCTCATCGATAGAAATTTCGTCATTAAAATATTATATTTAGGAATGTTTATTAATATAAATTTTAAATGTATATTAGATTAAAATTTATTTATATTACTATTATTTTAATAATTAGCCATTAAGCTAATGCACATGCGCTTTGTGGATTTTAACTATAAATGAATACTCTCACTTTCCAAACACAAAATAAAGTCTTTCTGAAAAAATAAAATGAATCCACCTATCTTTTAGACCCAAACGTTTATGTATGAGCAAATCTTAAGCATTTGGAAAGGAGAGCCTGAAGATGTTAAGTGATTACTTTAAATTACTTTTACAATGCCTGAATGAATGACGCTTGCGAAATTTTCTAGAATTTCCCATACATCATTCTTATTTGAAATTAAACATATGTAAATAAGATATTTATTTTATGTAATGCTATGTTGTATAAACTGTAATATTAATAATTAGCCTTTAAGCTAATGCATATGCGCTTTGTGGATTTGAACTATAATTGAATATTCTCACTTTCCAAACACAAGATAAAGTTAAAATCCACAAAGGCATGTGCACTAGTTTAATGGCTAATTATTAATATTACAGTTTATACAACATAGCGCTATATAAAATAAATATCTTATTTACTATTATTTTTAAATGTTTGAAGTTAATATTATTTTATTAAATGTCCTTAAAAAGTTTATAACCAATTGCCCAATTCTTAATAAATAGCTATTTCAGTATTTATACAAATTTATATTTAAAATACCAGCAAAGGGTACTTTAAATAAATCTGTATTAATTTTCATATAAATAAACTTTTTCATAATTAAAAAAATGCATTCTAAAATAGTTAGATTTAATCCTGAACCAGCAATACAATTTTTATATATGTAAAAAATGTTTATAAGTCAATAGCAATATTTTGATTCAAGTAAATAGACGAGCAGTAAAAATCATCATCATCGTTATCATATGCCAATTTAGTATATCTAAACAACATGAAGTTAATGTGATGTTATTTCTTTTAGAATTATGCACAAGAATGACCGACCAAGGTAGTCAAAGAATGATAGTTGCCCTTTTGGTCATTGTTGAAATCATTTATCATAAGAATACTGTCATTTTGGTAAATTGGATGACTCAAAATTGCATTAAGCATAAGTTTACATTCATAAATATTACTTTTTCTTACAGTTATCAGTTAAATTCCATATTTAGTTATTAGTTTTAAGTAAGTGAATATTACATCAACATTTATGGTTGTAATTATTTAACATATGAACATAAAATCAAGCAAACCAGAAAACAATACACACTACATAATTCTAGGATTGAGTTTTAACATTTTAAATCTTTCTAATTATGAATTCGTTGTGATATTTATTCATAGATTCTACAGATTGATTAATAGTAGTATTGGTTTAGACTTAACTCAACTTTTAAAAAAAAAAATTGCGTTCGAATGATGTTGATGAATCATGTTGTCAAGCAAGTCTGTTTTAATAATAATCAAAGGAGAAAGTGAAAGTAGATAAAGAAAATTTGTATATAATGTATCTCAATTTTACTAGATATTGTTAATTGTTATATTAAAATAAAATTATTGGTTATTACCTTTATAACTGTTGTAACTATGATTCTAGATACAGTCAACAATAAATTTTAAATATTCATTTAAATTAGCTACCATAGACTTGGGTTTTAGTGACTGATACTAGTAGGAAGATTTCTAGAAGTATTTATTCTGATTTCTCACGTAAGATGGAAATGGAGTTCTGAACAATTTAAGATATCGTAACATCCATACTTGAGAGATTCAGTATATGTTGTTCTAATTATAAATATCACAACTTTATTTCTACTAGTGTAGATGCTTGGATAGACAAATTTTAAGTGTATTATGAATGAAAATAGTAGGTATGATTAATGTGTTGACCTATTTTATCCCAAGACTACTGTGAATCTAATGATGCTTAATGGTTGACCTATTTTATCCCAAGACTACTGTGAATCTAATGATGCTTAATGGAATGAAAATATAATCTCAAATCAATCAATTTATATAACATAAATTTCCTTATTCAGAGGTAGTGTTTTGCTGTGTGTTTGCCATACAATGAATCTCAATGATCAATTATAATCATTATCATTGAGCTTTAATCACTATCATTATCCTCAACACTTTTTATCTTCACATATCCATCACATCCAAGTATATAATAATGGTTGACATACAATGAAAGAAGAATACAATATTAATGATTCTGTGATGTAAATAGAAAATAGTTTTGGAAAGAAACATATATGTCTGTATTATATGAATTTGTATCTAATTAAAAAAATGTTTCGAATTTAAAAATGTAAAGTGAATTTATTTTGAGATATAAAATAAATAATAGCAAATACATCGTTTCTATACCTGCAGTAGTGTGGTTTCTTCTTCACCACAATGCACATCTTATTACAATTCTAGCATTAATTTTTATAATCTTTAACTTAACATTCATTAAACAAATCCAGATTAATTTGTTACTTATATTTTTTAACTAATAATAAACAAATAGGAAATATCTAACTAGTTGATTATAGTCAGGTGATGGAGAAAAAATTCTAATATTGTTGATGTAGTTTATCGGACATATTTGATCTCCGTCTATAAGCATAACAATGAACGCATTGACTTCTATGTCGTAATATCCTTATAAATACATCTATTTTAAAACAGAAGATAGTCGATATTTGTAGATCCTGATTTTTTAAAAAAAAATTTAACTATCACCATTTGTAATCCAATATTTACTGCAATTATTAAGTACACGAAATTTATTTATTTATATATTTTAATTACATAATAGAAAATATTATAAGCCACAAATTAACTAAGTCAATTCAGTTATAATCATCAAAATCTTTTTATATCTATTGTTCTATCAATAACTACATTTAGTAGGCATTTGAAGTTTTTAACAAATTCTCCCGTCAATTTAATTTTTTATTTTGAGTTACTGAGTCGAGCGAAACTTTCAATACTTTAAATGATTCCCTTTTTTATGTTTTTGAGGCAATTAAATATATTTATAACACTGATACTTTTCTTATTAAAACGACTATCATTAATACAGTCTTATCGTCAAAGTAGAGATTTCTTTATTTTTTCATTTTTCAGAATTGGCATGAAAATTTGAATTATGCCATACATATTTATGTTCCTTGATGACACGGTAACATTTAAAAATATTGGGCTATATCCCTGGGCTATATAATAGAAGGCTACTAATACTCATCCAAAAATATACACCAGAATTGATGTCTGATATAGATATTATTAGTTTGATTAAGAATTACAGTGACAAATTCAATTTTTAAAAAACCCAAAAATGTTACATGTGTAATGCAAAGAAGTATATTCATATTTAATTAGGAACTATCTTCTATGATCAAATTTTTCAGAAATATTTTCAGTAGAATCTTGCTTATCTCCTCTGAGTCCTATGAAAATTGGGGAAATGCATTCTTCATTCTTTACTATTTATTTCCAATAAAAGATTTTTAAGGTCGGTAATACAAATATTACATACCATCTATTTCTAACTTAATCAAAGTTAATCTATTGTCTCATTCACCTACATGCAAAATAATATCTTCTTCATTATGGCAGACATCAATATCAGCTAAAATCTTTCCATTGCTTCTTGTACTTATCTATTTTATACATATAATCAGGATTAACATTTCTAGTAATTTCATTTCCTAATTAAAATTTTTGCTGATTAAAATACATAAATAACACCATATAAATCAAAATGAAAAACCTGAACCATTTTATATGAAAAATATTTGTAAACAATCATCCTCATTCCTCAATAAGGAATTTTCAAAAATATATGCGAGTGATTAACTGTCACCTCTATACTCACAATCTATTCACACAATATAATTTTTTGTCTTTCATCCTGTATTATTTATTATTTTACTTCATTTATTTTTATATAGATGTTGCATTAGTGGTCATATAGAAAATAATTTTAGTTTATTAAGTATATTTAAAATCTAATATCAATATGAATGATCTTTAAAAAAAATTAATTATAAATATTTTATAAAAAATTTATTTGATTTCAACTTGACAGTATTCCAATATGAATCAAGCAGTCAACAAAATATTGATCACCTAAACAATTTTCTTTTTAATTAACTATTTTAAACGTAGTAGACGCCATGTTGAATTTTAAGCAATTGAACGGACATACAATTTGTACAATATCTTCAAGATTAATGCACTAAATGTAAAGTGTTATATATTGACAAAAAGCAAAAATATTAAGGAATATCATAAAGATTAAAAAAATTAGTCTTCACTTTTAAAAAAATTAGATTTTAACACTTTTACAAATGTTACTTTTTAATAGGTTTATAAATTCTAAATTTTGAAAATTAAATTTTAATCTGATATTTTTTAGACAGCTTAATCATATTCATATTCATTATAAAATTTAAAAAAAAGATATATAACTAGGCTGAGATAATTCTTTATAGAAAAGTATTTGAACGAAGACATGCTGGAGAATTTCATTTTTGTGAGCTGATTCAGATCTTGTCCTTCCATGCAGGTATCTGTTGGAAATAATGGTTTCTTTTTAATAAAAAATATTTAACAATAAGTATTAAGCAGAACTTTAGTTAATTGCAATTTATCAAAAAATAAAATTAATTTTAAAATAATTGCTCAAAAAGGCATAATATAAAAGAGCAAAGAGAAAAATTAATGGGATGAAAGACTAAAAAGTTTTTCAGGGTACACCTGGGTCTCTTTTTACGTGGATTTATTTGATGCGATTATGCCTATTATTTTAAATAATAAATTTTGCGTATATTGAAAATAATAGCACATTATTGGAATTTGACTTTCATCTTAGTAATTTCAATATTTTCAGTGCTTTATAATAGTAAGATTTTATGCAATAATGAAATTAAAATCATGATTTCCACATTTTATGTATACACACATTAAATTTTACATTAAAACGTGAATTTGTTCAAACATTGTGCGTGTTAATTTTGCATTTTAAATCACATTCTGTTTTTGCTTTTTTAAAAAGAACGTAATCAATTATTAATCATTTAGTGTCCACAAGTTTATGTTTAAAAGGTGAGTAATAGCAGTGGGCACAATTAAAATTGAAAATTAAAAAATTAAAGACAAAAATAAGAATTTAATTTTTAGTTGTTAGATTAATTACTAATTACGTTATCACCAAAAAACCATTAACACAACGTGAGAATGATGTTGGAGCTAGTTGTATTTCCTCTTGTAAAGAATCTGATTTTTTACCAGTTTGCAAACAAACCTGTTTATTGGCAAATAGTGATAATAATTAAAACGTGTATAAAAAAATGTAAATTACTGTAAATTATGCATAAAAATATATTGTTTTGAATAAAATTAAATATTATAGTTAAAAAAAGTTTGTCTTGTATCAATTTTTTTCAAATTTGAAATTTTTTATTAGTCATATTTTATTTCCTATTTTTTTTTTTCCAAATTTTAAAGTAATTTTATGTTGGTGCTTTGCTTTTATGCGATTTTTGAAAAATCACAGTCCATATACCCCCTTTTTCAAGGTAAGTTACATCTATTTTTGCACGATTTTGTTTGCGCATGTTTTTTGAGAAACCTATCTATCGTGTAAAACGAGACCCAGGTATATATGTATATCACATTTCTACAAATAGTGGTAACTAAACAAGAAATTTTTTTAAAAAATTCAGTGCAATATAAAATATTAATGAGAATAACCACAATACTGATGCTCCTTATTACACATTCTACTTTTCATTTGTCTTTATGGAAATGCCTAAAACTTATTGGATAGATGGCTTGTAATTTAATTATATGTACAACTTACAAAAAAATTATATTTGTATAAAAAAATAGAACCCCTCCCCATAGATTATAAGCAATGAAATATAATTGACATGACAAATATATGAAACAGATATACACAAAACAGACATATGATATACTGCTTACAGCAACAGATAAGACAATAAAATAAATTTGATGTTTTATTATAATCGTTATTTACAAAAAAAAAATGATACTTACATCTCATTTCTTTGCTCCCTTCACTGGAAGCTTGCCAGATGTTTTTTGTTTAATTATCCATTTTCAGGGGCATGGAAATATTTGTTGTTTTTTTTTCAAAATTATTTTATCCATTTTTTAAATTTTAAAAATATTAACAAATCAAATATAAATTAGTGTTTAATTTAAATAATTAATAATAACTTTTTTTATAAATGTCATTCACAACATTTGAATAATTATTTGTTTTAGGTATATTATAACATAGAAACGTTAACATTTTGCCACCATTTTCATGATTTTTTTTGCATGAACCGGTAGCTTTCAAGATGTTGTTTAATTATTTTTTCTAACATTTTGCAAAATTGATTAAAAATTGGAATCTATTCGTGATAAAAAAAAAAAAAGAGGATGTGGACTATTTTCAGAATTATGGGTTAGTGCACGCATTTGTGGTGATGTTGCAGAGTATCTGCAATTGCTGTCCAGCATTAATATCCATGTTTGTTATAGTTTCTTTTTGCCATATTTTTCATTTTATTATAGTTATATTAAATTTTATTTAATTACAATCGTTAGAAGTTTTCTGTAATTTCTTGTGTTTTTATAATCATCTTAAAAAAAGAAAAGTCTACAAAATATTTAATAAATCATATCAAAAAAACAACCACACCATAATTTCTGTAAGTATGCAGTATCCTGTATTCTGAAAATACATCACTGCATCTTCTTCTGACAGTATACATTCCAAGTTTTAATCATTTTTTTAGAATGTTAGAAAAAATAATTAAACAAGAGCTTGAATGAAAAAAAAATGGTAAACAGAAAAAAATCAAGACAATAATTGGTAACGTTAACGTTTGTATGTTATATTATACTTAAAAAAATATTTAAATGTTCTGAATGGCATTTATAAATAATTATTATTTAAACTTAACAATAATTTATATTTGATTATTAATAATAACATGTAAGATAAAATAATTTTGAGAGAAAAAAAACAAATATATTTCGACGCCCATTGAATATGAATAATTAAACCAAAACCCTTGGCAAGCTTCCAGTGAAAGCGAAAGAATGATTGATATATAAGGACCAAACTATAATATGATTCTTACAGCTGGTTGAAAAATATTACCTCTGAAACTTCATATATAATTACAATTGGCAAGGTTATAAGCGTTCAGAGTTATATATGCACTAAGCACAAACAGACATTTTACAACACAAAATAAGCCTTATTCATATTTTAAAAATGCAAAGAATATTATATACTTACAGCTTGTATAAAATATTATCCCTGGAATTAGGGTCTAAAATCAAGGAATTGCACGTATATGTATCAAAGCACAAAACAGACTTATTCTACATCACGAAATTAGACCGTTCTTTTACAGCATATATACTTACAGTTGGTGTAAAATATTATCTCTGCAGCTTCATAAAAATGCGATTGGTTAGATTATAAGCCGGTGGAGTTATATCTATATACATCGGATTTGTAATCTTTTTTTAGGATAGAAAAAAATCAACATTCATTCTTTTCCATGAAGTTTAAAAATCAAAGAAAAAAAATAAATGAAAAATTCCTTTTACTAAAACGTTCATAAAAAACGCAATTTTTAAGATACAGAAAAAAAAACACAGTCTGAAAAACTGATTCAGATTCAATAATATAAAGGATAAAGTATTACATACACTGCGCATAGTTCTTTCCAATCCCGCACTATGCTTGATTTAAATTCTATGATTAATCAAAATTCTAGATTTTGAGAATTTTTGCTTATATTTTTCTCCAAACTAATAACCCGATTACTTTCACTACATTTATAAAACCTTGAAACTTTGTATTCCTCTTTTGTCTTATATTTTTAGACTAAATTTTGAATTTATATATTTTTCCATGTAATTTTATTACCTTTCTGAGGCATAATATTAAGGTGGGGATATACTATTTCTAAACATTATATTCTGACAATGTTCTTCTTATTTCCAATTTGTTTGTTTTTTTTCTTTTAGCAAAATTTAAATATTGTTGAATAGGAAGAACTTATTATTTATTTGGAATTTGAGCCATAACATTTTCCATAATAGTATTTAGTTTAATCGCCAAAGTAATGATTTGTCTTATCACTGTTTTCAAAGATAATTGCCCCAAGTTTGTCCTTCTTTCACTTGATTTTCTTCAGGATTTCAATACTTTTAGCAAAAAAGAAATACATTCTCCAAAGAAATTCAGTATTTATAAATTTCATCATACTTCCATTTGCTGTTCTAGAGTAAGTTGTTATACCAAAAGTTCTTTTTAAATTCTTTCACATATATACATTTAATGCAAACAATAATATATTATATCCAACACTTAGCACAAAGCTAAGTTAATAATAATGATTTCAAACACATTTTAAATTTCTTTTTCTAGATTCAATTTAAAATTAATCTTCAGGTGCAAACTTTCTAAATAGAAAGCTTACTTCTGGATATCTTAATATCATTGATTATCAATTCTGTTATCCCTGCATGTCTGCCAATGGATTGTATGGTTTCTCAAAGTAAATGAAATGAGTTTAAAAAGCAAAAATACTAAATTGGTTAATAAAAATAACTTAATTTATTTACAATGAATAATAATAAGCCAATAAGCTAATGCACATGCGCTTTGTAGATTTAACTATAAATGAATCCTCTCACTTTCCAAACACAAAATAAAGTTTTTGTGAAAAGATAGAATGAATCCATCTATATTTTCAACCCAAACGTTTATGTGTGGGCAAATCTTAAGTATTTGGAAATGAGAGCGTGAAGATGTTAATCGATCATTTTAAATTACTTTTCACTATGCCTGAATGAATGATGCTTGCGGAATTTCTAGAATTTACGATATGTCATTCTGTTTATAAAACATAGCACTATATAAAATAAATGTCTTATTTACAATGAATAAATAAATTATGAAATCATTGTTTATATTTTTGCAACTGCTACTAGATAAATACAATAAATACAAGAGACTAAAAAATAATAATTATAATTATTAAAACTTAGTTTTAAGATTACATATAAAGATCAGATTTGATCATAATAAAAAATGCTTTAAATTTTTAAATCGTAGTTTTCTGCAGGTATATATATATATATTATGCCACTACTTTTTATATCTGAATGATCATATGCTGAGAATTAAAATTTTTAATTAAATCTGGAATATATCATACGAGGGTGCCACTAGGAAAAGAACTTGGAACCACGAAATTAGAAAAATCTTATATTCACGTTTGATAATTTGTATACATATTGTAACAATCTGGAGAAGGTGAACTTACCGCGATCTGCACTACAGGGCGCCATCTAGACATTTGAACCTAGAAAAATTTATAGAGTAGGCAGATACGTAAGTCAAAAAAAATTTTTTTTTTTTTTTATATTTTGCATCCGGTCATTAGCTCATGTCACTAGCTCAGTGGAATAGCAGAGATTTAATAATATAATATCTTATCTAATTATATTTCAATATTAAAAAAGAATAAAATAAGTCACTGCCAGTAATTAACATACAAACATTTATTAATGCACATATATAAGATTTAAAATTATTTTAGCATCAGTTTACCCTTTAAAATTTAACTTACATTTTTAACTTTGATTTTAATTTACATTTTAATTTTTACAACTTTACATTTTAATTTTTTATAAGTTCGCACAGAGGAGTTTATAAAAGTTTGTTTTAAAATGTTGAGTATAGATCGGTTACATAGATTACAACGGTTAAAAACATTTCAAAATAAACATAAACGATCAAAATATAAAATCATTGATACTGACAATTGCAGAGGGAAATTTATAAGTAACCCAATAGTATTCACCATAAGATACCTGCATTGTCACCAATAACTTAAAAGACATCCGAATAAATACATTATAGATACTCACTGTAAGGTATCATTATTTATTGAATGTCTATATATTTTGATCAAATATGAAAACCCAAAACATACTTAACCGATAACCAATCCATGCAAGTGTCTGTAAACAACTTAAATTTAATGCATTTTTATTTAGGGTCGAGTATGAATAGACTACATAGATTTGCATTTGAAAATAAAATATTCTATCCCTATTTAACCTTAGGCTAAAATTCGCAGTCAAACTGGCATCAATTCATCTGATACATCGATGTATTCAATGTAATACGGAATACGGCAGCACCAAAAGGATTAAAAGAAGACATTGACTCTCGTCAGATAGGAATATTACATATATCTAACGAGAAGAACAATAAAAAAAATCCATAGAAAGGAACTGCATTCTCCGTCTTATAATTCCTTCCATAGGCAAATGGGTGAGTGCAGCGTATATATAAACAATTCTGCCAGTAGCGAATCTCCGACTACATCTACTAACTACATCAATATATCCAATCCATTGACCCAATTTAACAATGACACAAATAACCTAAGATTACCCTCCCCTAATATAACTTTACAAATCTATACAGCCATTCATGCCCGACTTAAGTTTAACATTGATATATTTTAATTTATCGGAAAACAGAAATCATAAATAAACTCAAAGAACAAAATTAAATAAATGGAAATGATTTTAAATAAATAAATAAAAAATACATCAAATAACATTATTAATAAAGAATTTAGTTTGGTCAGATAGGATTCTATTGCATTATTTACTAAAAAGTTTTAAAATTTAGAGTTCTTATTGTTTCAAGTGAATATAAAGTTCTTACGATTTTTAAAATGTCCAACTTTATCCATTGCTTGCCATGAACATGAATTCCTATGCTGTCCTAAAGAGGTTGATATTCTGAAGGCCGATTTATTTATCCATCCGGAGATTTTTGCTTTAACTAGTCCTCAATATAGAAAACGATAGTTCATTTCTCTTTCTTTCTTAGCAGAACTGAAGGGATTGAAGAGTGCATCTTTTCAATCCCTTCTCCTTCACTTCAGCACTAACACATATCTGTCACATCGTAAATAATCTATCCTCCCTAATAATTTCCAAACTTGTCTTTTTATATTAATTTGAAGGATTGAATTTACATTGCGTCATCGATGAGATGGTCTTTTCGCTGAGGTCCGATTCCATTGCTTTTCTCTTCATTGGCTATTAGTTTCTATTGTTTTCCTATCTGACCGATGCTTTTACATTTAAATGCCCAAGGCTAGTTTACATTTAACTAATTAAAACAATCATTTCCATTTCTGATTAATTAATGTATTTTCCAAGATTAAAGATATATTTTTATCTCTAAATCTTTTTAAGTTTTTGTTTTTAAAATACCTTTCTATTTTTAATAAAGTTTTATTTTAATAATTTTTTTTTTATCTGTGCGATTTATATATATATGAGTTTAAGATTTTCAATTTTTATGTCTAACAAAAAAAAAAGTTTTTAAATTCGAACTTTTTATTTTAACTTTATGTTTAATAATAAAAAACAATGTAACGACGTTTGAGCTCGTTACAGTATGATAGATCCAGCTAAACTTCCCTTTACAATCCCATTTTAATATGGACGGGTTCAATACAATAATAGGTTTTATTATTGTATACAAATGCAAAAAAAAAAACAAAAAAAAAACAAATACACTTTCATAACCTTTAATTAATTATACGCTTTATTATAGTTTATTTTTCTTTTATTCAAGACCATTAACAAAACAAATCACTAATACCCCCCCTACTTTCCTCTTTTCTCTACTCTTGACATAACTAATGTAATCATTCTCTCTTTTTTCTTATAAAAAAAAAACTAAGGGAAAGAGAAATATATATTTCGTTCTTGAAGGAACATGCGCTTTTACTTAAATAAGTGTCCAACCCGATCCAAATCTTGACCGGTATTGGGACTAAGCAACTTACTATTAGGAGTAAGTTATAACACAAAACCCCTACCCTCTCTTTCAATATTTTCTCAGCCCTTAATACTTTTCATTTTGCTTTCTAAATCATTTTAAATTCTATTCTGATAACATTCTCTTGGTTCATTTATGGGATTATTATTTTTTTAAATTTCGCCCAATAGTCCCAAAATTTAACTTTATTAAGATATAAAAAATAAATCCCCTTCTATTGTCGTAACTTATAGTTCGTTAATAATTAAATGCAATCCTAAAAAGTTCACCAATGTCTATAGTTCAATCAATCAATAAAGTTTCCATTACCCTGATCGATCTGTGTACATCCATAAGCGTTTCTTCATATCTCTTGGGAGTTGATTCTCATCAACTAGTTTTGTTCCACGGCTACTTTCTCCTATGTGGTTTGATGTTCCTTGAGGTGTTTTCACAGTTCGATGAAGATCTAGGAATAGGTCAGTGCCCTGGCTGGGGACGGATTCTATTTCGTTTACCCTTCGATCATTTTTATTTCCATTTTCTTATATAATAGTTCTTTTTTTGTTAAAAGAAAACTAATAATTAAACACACAATAGGTTTTCCTCTCTATTTATAATCCTTTTTTCCATTGTCCTTTTTTTGATTACGTTCCCGGCCAGTGATTGCATTCCTTTAATTTTTTTTGTTTTTAACACCTTGCTAACTAGAAGTCACAACAATAGAATTAATTACAATTTCTTTTTTTTCTTTCCCCACCCTTCAGATTAGAAAATTAAAATAATTAATTACGAAATTGTTTCCAAAAATGTAAAAAATTTTAATATCACTTTCGATGTAATCTCTCAATCCAATTTAAAAAATAACTAATCTACCATTTTTCTTTTTTTTTGTTTTTAAAATCCCAATAAAAAAAAACTAATAAATAATACAAAAAAACTTACAATAAAAAACTAATAAATAATACCCCCCCAAAAAAAAACTTCCTATACACACAGCATTTATTTTTTATTTTATACCCGTAATATATATGTGTATATATGTATATTTACATACACACAGAGAATATAACATGAGCCGATCGAAATTATCGGCTCAATATATATATATATCTTTAGTGATAGTCTTCATCAATCAAATCCTCATTGTGATTATTCTTTTTGGGCATCAGTGATGGCAGATACTGCAGATGAGTACCATTAGAAATATATGGTAGGTCTTCTGGCAAAACATAAAGCAGGCAATATTAAATTATATGCAACTTCAAAATTTGTCTGAATATAATTGCATAGTTCAAGATCTTTTGATTGGAATGTTCTTTGCTTTTTTAGCCAGCCAGTTTAAATATACTTAATACTGTCATATGTTCTGAGGTAAATAAAGTGTTGAAAAATATTTTGAAATAGTCATCTGAAAGTATTCTGAGGGTGATTGCTTTAAAAGCCAATGGTTTTTTTAATAGCTATTTCTCTGTCAGCATTTTTTTCTTTTAATAGAACCAACCTGCATTTCTTTCCTCTTGATTCAAGAGTAGACTTTCATCATGTTTCTTTTCTGACCCTATTTATATCTTATGTTCTCACTACATGTGTTTTTAAACTAACATGTAATCAAGTGTGTATTTACTTATATCAGAAATAGAAACAATGCATACTGCTAGCGGAAGTCTATATAAAATATGAAACATTTCAAATATTTTACTTATATTAGGATGTTTTTTTAAAAAAAACATCTTTTACCAAAAACAAATTACCAGATTAAATATATATATATATATATATAATAAAAACCAGGTTTTTCATAAATATTTTTATAGTGTAAGATTATTTTTATAAATGATTATATATAAAATAGTTTTTTTATTACGAGCTAAAAAAAAAAAAAAAAAGAAAATCATTTCTGAGCTTTGAAATTCATTCTCTAACTTTCTCAATTTTACTGCTTAATAATTTTTAATAATGTATATAGATTTGCCATGCTTAACAAATTATGTAATTACAACTATAAAAAAAAAAGTAAATTATTTTTTAAATCTATTCTAAAAGGCGAATTTAAAAAGGGACAGTACAATTCCCCTTAAAATAGGCGAAACTCTCCATACAGTACTGCTACTCAGTGAAATCCAGAGTAATCAATGGATGCCAGAAGGGCTTGTGCATAAAATTCCTATTTAGTGCCTACTCATCCAATATCCCCAGACTAATTTCTAGCTAATGAGAAGCCTTGGATCTGAGAGCACTGCACCTAGATTATATGGAGAGATTTGCCTGTTTTAATACAGTTATGAGCAAGCGTAAGAAATGGTGATCATGTGACGTTTAGTGGTTCATTTCCCCTTACATTATATAGTTATCATTTTACTAATAATAATTTTACAAGATTCTGTATTATACAAAATATTTATTAGTAGTATTAACTTTATAGATCTGATTCATTTTAATTTATTAAACTGGTGCAACATAAGTTACACATAAATTTAATATGCACACACAATATGATAATATCAAGCATTATTAAACAGTCTATTTGATTATAAAGCTTTCTTAATAATTTAACTTTATAATACCATTTATTTGAGCTGTAATTGAATTTGTTTTGTTACAATATATTGTAATTGAATGATCAACTTGACACACATTGGGGTGCCATGTGTAATGAAGTGAAATATAGAATGATTTGATTGGTCCACACTTGGGAATCCAAATGTAACTCAGGGAGGAGTTACTTTTCACACTTTACTGACTCAATCATAATTGATAATGAGCATACTGAGTGATATCACCAACTTAAAAACATACTGCTGATAAAGTTGACTCCACAATAGTAACATTTCCTATTCATCATATGGATATATCACACCATATGTATACTATTTAGTATTACTATTGTAATTACTAAAATATGTATTGGTTGGTATTGGCCACATTATTCAATATCCATAATAGTGCCACTAATAACCCAGATTTAAATCTATATACCTTTTAATAGTTATCCTCTCAGCACTCAACCATAGTTTGTAGTTCATAAGATTCATTCACAATATTGTAACAGTCAGAATCGTCTATCTCGCTAACACACTGCAGAATTCAAACCCCAGACACGTTACTGAACATTCTAGGAGGGGTTGCCTTCTAGATATACTAAGTTCGAATCTAAAGCCCAAATTTCACAGCGCCATCTACGTGACAACGCATCTGATGCCACTACTAGTATGATCTTTGACCGGTGCCTGGTGGTCAGGGAGAAACAAAAGACTCTTTACTAAAAGAAGTTTGGGTGGCTAATTAACGTCTATGGATTTACAAAAGAAATGCAGAAAATATATATATATATATAGACCGAGACAGTGATAGGAATCAAATAAAATAAGAGATCATATTTAGTTTTAAATAATTTCACAAAATTTATTTAAATAATATATATATAACACCACTGTCTGCTTATATGAGACAGGGATGCGTATTAAATAATTGTGGGCATTATATTTCAATAAATGACAAAAAGGTTTTAAAATAAAGTGATATATTCTATTCCTCGGGCTAATAGCATTACGATAATGTGCTTGATGAGATAGGAACATGTGCGAGGTGCTTTGAGCAATTATACAAGTTCAAGAAAATATTTGAAAATTAAGTGTTCTAAAATATTTATTGATTTCGAGAATAGCACGGACTAAAGCTTACTAAGCAACAAAGTGGGAATGTGATCAAAGCATTTATTTGATAATAATATTAATAGAGTTGCATTGGGAGGTCAGTATTGCTGATAATGAATTTATTAAAGTTGGAGAGTGTGACACGTTTAAGTCACGGATGCTTTGTAAAATAAATATAAAATAAAACAATATTGAAGATCCGGAATAATTACGGAGGGCATCTCGCTGCTAACCCGTAGGAAAGAATTTTGATGAACAGCCGAAACTTAGCGACTGGGTGACGATTGCGTTTAATTCCCAGGTGTGTCATTTGTGAACACACTCTGCATGGAAACTGCAATAGCGAAAAGAGTCCTTGGAAAATTAAAACAAAGCGGTATCAACAACCAATTCATTTATCAGCAATACGAGACTAGTGTATATAATACATACTGAATGGGTTTTACTTGGATTAAGAGAAATGCCCAATCAAATTCCCTGAAATTCATTTAAAAGGGTCTGCACATTCTCGACGTCAATGATGAACTTTGTAATTAAAGTAGAACACGGTAATTAAAATAGGAAAATGCATGCTTGCGGGTTTGAAAAGTAAGTATAGATTTATATACGCAATCATGCATTAGGGGACACATTTAATCATGGACCTCGCACATACTCTCATATTAGATTAAAATCAATAACATGTAGATTTTAAACTATGTGATTATATTATATATTAAAGAAAAGAATCGCCCTCGAACGAGTGATTTGCAAGATAATAAAATTGGAAATTATTTAGAAATTTAAAATATGCCTTCATAGCGGTGTCTTATTTTCAACAAAGGGAATAATTCATTCGGTCAAAGATGATTCTGACACATTATCATAATAAAATAACAGAAAGCTTAATAAATAGAAAATATTAACCCAAGGATAGAGAGCAAAATGTTGAGTATATTTAAACACGTTAAAGAAATACATAATGGAGTTATGTGAAATATAAGAAAAACAATTTTAAATAGCTATAGCATGTTAGTTATCGCAAGAGCTCTTGGGTTAATTTAGGATTACCTCTGGAGAAGCATTTTAGGTAGATTGATGGTCGGCAGGTTTTTATATAATTTAACAGCAAAATCTGGAAATGTTCATATTTTTGCAGCAGCTGGCTATTCCGAGGGGACCTAGCCATCTTAACGCCTCTACTCTGTCATGTCAAGGTTAGCAAATTATTAGAATAGAACTCAGAATGATTTCTCTTAGAAACATTAGAATAGAAACTCCAGGACAAAAGAAAACCCTTCTTTTTATAGTAAACTTTAACAATAGAACTGCCCTGGAGCATTACAAAAATATATCGGACTTATCAGCTGTAATTAAATCATCCGAATGTCTAAAGGAATTCAACATTAATTAATTTCTTTTGTTAATTTCCCTGTCAACATTCGAATTACAAACTAGATTTAATTAAAAATTACTTCTATTAATTAAAGAAAACCGTAAGTGGAATCTGCTGTTTTTAGATAAACTTATAGAACATTAACTAATTAAATTAAACTATTGTCCCTGATTTATTTAAACAGAAATATTTGGAATAACTTTTATTAAATTAAAAAAAATGATTTTACTTTTAAATTGCAATATTTGAATCTATTTACTAAACGAATATTTACTAAATGAATTTTATTTTAAATCAAAATATATTACGACAGTAATATATTTGTAAATAGATTCAAACAAAATAACTTTAACAATTTATAATTTTGATATGTTTTAAAATGCATATCATAGTGTGTGCGCAATTACGACTTATATAACCTACTTTTTAATAAATCAAAATTATGTGAACATATACATAATCTATAATCTTTTATTTATTTGGGAATGACTTATATATATAATACGAGCATTGTACTTGTAGTTTAAAATTAGGCGGGATTTTCGGTATATAAGCGTATTGCAGACACACTACGATAGATTGGGGTTCAAACTAAGGTATGAGGTAGGAAATAGGTGAGAAAAGGTGAAATGAAGATCTGCAAAGCAGACCCTACTGTTTCAATATTGCACTACTAATTTAAATCTATATTAAGATGGTGAAATGCATAAATATATGAATAATGGCAAAATATAAAATTTGATAACAGTTTTATTCCACATCATAACAACCATGCAATGTACTCACAACACTCCCTCAAATAATAGATTCTCTCCAAAAACGAAACATAAAACCATCAATAAGGCATGGAAATTTATTTTTTAGGTAATAATTTTTACTAATCACATTACCTTCTGTTTATAGTCTAAAGTTAATATTGCATTAATTTATATGCCTATTTGATGTTTGAATAATATAATTCAATAAGTAATTATAAATAAATAAAAAATATGTAAGAAATCAATTTTTTATTGAGAAACTAGATAAAAGATAAATTGTACTCTAATCAAGCAAATGTATAATATTTTCAATGTAGTTAGATTAGTATTGCATTAAAAAATGAACAATTGAATAGAGGTTAGTTATTAATACAATTTATAATAATTGTTTTATCTGCATAAAAATTATAATACAAAGACGTTAATTACAGTCTGTTTTATATTAAGTTCATTATTCATTCATTGTACAGTGTACATAAAAATATTTGGAAAACTCCTGTTTTTGTCCAGATACAGCTGTTTATAATAAAAAAAATAATCACTGAGATTCTTTAAATAATATTATCTCTCTCTTATTGCACTAATTTTCTGACAGTTTTCTTTATTCTCACTAGATTTAAGCTTTCAATTTTCATTTTGTTATTAATCCATTATTATTTATCAGAATGTAATAAATTTGACCTCAGTTGGTAGATATTTTTGTTTAGAAATTAAATAAATTTTAAAAAATCACATTTGATTTCTGGAATTATTTTTAAAAATATATTTATTCAAAACAAAACATAGTCACATTATCAAATTTCAGGTGGAGCTGATTCAATTTATAAAATGGACTAAATCTTCATTTCCTTGTTTCACTTATTTCATGTTTGATTTAAAAATCTGAACAAATTTTTTGTAATAACTACCAAATTTATCAATTTATGCTTTAATTCTGCTCTCTCTGCTAGAAATATTTCTTCTACATAAATTAACGATTACAGCTCCTTTTATGGATTATCACACTTGTTTAACTTTATTGAACTTTTATAAATTGTTTTTGAAATAATCTTTATAATGTAGATAAATTCTATCTTTCTCACAAAACCTAAGCTTAAGTTTACCATAAAATATTTTTTTAGGAAATCTATTCATTATTAATTCATTTCCCTTGACCAGTCCAATGAAGATGAGCTTTTACAGTAGTAGATTTAAAAGTCTCATTCCTGCATATTTTTAGAAACCTACGGAGGAATTTTTATTATTTTTATCTTATTTCCATATAATAAATTGGTCTCTGTATGTAGCTAATGTAGTTGTGATAGTTTATATTATTGTGAAATTGATTGATATTCTTAAGCTAATAACTATTCAAATTTTATAAAAAGTTGTTGTTTATTTATTTAATAAATTATCTCAGCCATCCATGCCAAATTTATTTCCTTTATGTCAATAACATGTTTATTGATAGACAATAATGATATGAATCATAAAATATAGAAAGAAGAAAAGAAAACAGATAAAAATAAAAATGAAAAAAATATCTACTAATTCTGAATTTATTTCAGAACAAACTATGTTGTATATTTAAATAATTTGTTAATCTTATTTAATTAATAATTTTCAGTATATTTTGAATCTGTTTCATTTTCTTTTGACCTTACAATAATAATTTGTGATTAATTACTGAAAAGTTTTTTTTAATAGAGACCCATAAATATTTATTTGAGCGTGTATATTACATTTATATTTGCAATTATGGGAATAAACTTAATCCTTTTATTTCCAAGCCAGCATAGAAATTCCAGATCACCCTTTCTCACTAACACATTTCACAAATAACCATCACTTATCTCAATCAGATGTATTAAAACACCAACCTTCATTGCCATGTTGGCAGTCTGATATTTTTTATTGCATCACTCTCTCACAAGACTGATTTTTTAAAATATTCTTTTAATTTCTTATGCAAGGGTGAATGATCATTGCACAATAGAGATATTTTCAATTTTTAAACTTTTTACCAGTGCATCCTCATTTCACCACAACCATTCATCAGAATAATATAGTCAGATATCTTTCTTTCACTATAAATATACTATATTTCATAAACGATTCTCATTCATAAGGTGAGCTAAATATATTAAGCATCTGGTTCTCCATGCTCATATATGCGCATGTATGTTGTGTGTATGTTTATAAGGTACATTACTACAGTATATCTTAAATTTAGTTAAGAACTACTTAATTTATAATTTATCTTGTATAACTTATTTATTTCATTTTGTAGATCAAAAGCAAGATTCATGGAAGAATAATTATGTAAATGAGTATGATTTAATAATGTGTCTGGAAGGATCCAATCGGTGTAAACGTGAGGAACCACCTACTATCTCCCATACTTCTAAAGCTAAGATTTATATGCAAGACATTATTGACTTGTTAAAGAAAGGCATAATAAATAGTAAAAATAATAGATATATTGATGATAACCCCACAGTTAATTCAGGAAGTGAAGTTTCTATTCCTACTTTTCCTTCTAAAGATGAAATCATTGCCCTTTCAAATGAAAAAAAGAAAAAAATTCTGGAACAGATTCTGTTGTTATTTCTGTAAAAAGACACTTTTTTTTTCTGATTAGGAATCAGTGATTTTACCTGAAAAAGTTTTTGTTAAATATTTCAAAAATAATTAATAGATACATGTTAACCTATTTCTATTATATGTTAAATGTTTTTTAAAAAATTCAAACTTTTTGCCTCTCTAAATATATCTATCTGTTAGTAATAACTGCAGATTAGTGCTGAATACAATGTTTAAGTGAAATTATTCTCCGCTCTTCTTCGGATGTTGCTGATTCTTTACCAATCACAGTTCTATCTGGTGTATGTTTGTGTTAAACCAATGACCTTTAGATTCAGAAATATTAAATTTAAGATGACCCTCAAAGTAACATAGTTAATATACTTAACTATGAGGACTTGATTTTTTATTTCACTTTTAAAAAAAAAACAAAGTTGATGAATTAGTTTAATAAGACTTACAGAATTATTTGTGACTAGCTTCTTTTAATTGTTCTCCTGTTAAATTTTTTCTCTCTAAATAGTGTGTTTTCCCAATCGAACATTTTTTCACTGATTTATGAATAATCTGATATTTTAATCACTTCAATCTAATTTTCTCTAATCATAGTTGTATGTTATTTTAATCATTTTTGATAGGGTAGCTTGTTTCAGCAATATATGTTTTGCATTCCAATATAACAGTAAAACTAGAATTTCCATCAGAAAAAAGCAATTAAGAATAAAACTATTATATATACAAAATTTGTGTTTAAAATAGCAGGCAATGTATGTATTAATGAACATATATGTTATTGGTACATAAATATTTGATAGAAAGCAAAACGTAAAATGGAAAAAATTTAAAAATTCTACTCACATTATCGTAACAATCAATTCTCAAGACAATTTAAAGTGATAATTTATAATGCTTGCAATCACGTGTTATTCTTTCTCTTAAAAAAAAATAGAGAAATCAGGGGATTCTCATAAATAAATATATAACATTTCTTCTGATTGGTGACTTTGATAAAATGACCCAATTAGTTAGAGCAGCATACTTAATTCAGTATTCATAAATCTAAAAATTACCAGTTGAAACTAAATTCTAACAAAGTCATTATTGCATACAAAACACCTGAAAAAACGAAAATAAATATTACTCAATACGTGTGTTGTATACTAATCTGGAACTAACATAAGAATGTATTTAGAAAGGTATAAAGAAAGGTTGAAATTTTCTAAAAATATTTAACATTTCAATTAAGCCTAGAAATAGTCATAAACTCTAATGGTAACTGATTTTTCTAAAAAGGAATCTACAGTTTAAGATATTCAATAGAAGAATATGCTTAGTTTTATGCTAAAACTATTGTCTTTTTTTCATTATGAATAAGCAATTTATGAATGTCAATTATTTCTTTTCACATAGTTCATCATTATAATTACCTGCAAGTTAATGACATCTTCTGAATAAGAATCTAACTTATCCCATGAATACATGGATTAACAATTCTGTCTAAGATTTAACAATTATTTTTTTAGAAAATTCAATTTTTATTTTTCAACGATCAACTGCTTTATTACTTTTTTTTTCATAATATAAAAGATTTCATTTTTGGACCGGAAAATAATATTATTTTGAATAAAAATATTGTTGACAATAATTTTGTGTTATTTTATCATTTAAGAAAAGGATAAATTTCAAAACGAAATGTAATTTTTCTGTCATTATTTTCCTGATTCATTCAAAAATTGAATACATAACCAAAACTTTTAAAACAAACATTAATTTATAGTAAATTAAATAACTGTAGCATTTAAATATTGCAAGAAAATAGAACGAGTAATAAGGATTTTTCTTATTAATAAATATGGCCTGTCTTTTTTCTAAAAAACAAAATTATTACCTGTTTTGTAAGTAAAATAATGTGTAATACAAGCGACACATATGATCAATTATTTTTAAATATAAATAAAAGGTCTAATGATTCAGTGGTAAGCATCTGTTTGCCATATTTTTAAGAATCAATGCCAAATCCAGGCCAGGTAAGACTTCAAATTTTCTTCAAGTTCAAATTAAGTTAAAAGTTTTTTTTTCATTGATGAAAATTTATTCATAAAAAATCAGATACAAATACAGTTAGAAAAAGGTGCACAAAGGAGTCATTATATGGTAAAATGAAAATTCAGGAGCAACATGGTGAGAGGGGAAGGATACATATGAAAAGGGAATGGAAAGTGGACAGAGTGTGTAGTCCGGGCGAAGTTTTTCTTTGAGATATCTAAACAATAGGTAATCTATATAAATTATCTAATTCTGATCAGTAAATGGGTATTTATATAACATTAAGTAAAAAGTAAAAAAAAGAGGGAAACAACCAAATTCTCACTAAATGACAACAGAATTAGTCAGGTTTATATTGTCTTCTTTTTTATTATGCTTTGAGAGGGCATAGAAGAATCATCTACTCTGCGGAGACTGTTTTACATTTCTTATTTTTATAAAACAATAATCTTCCTCCAAAAAGACAATTTAAAAGCATTAAAAAATACATAAATAAATTTACACCAAAGACATTAAAAGAAATCTGAAAATTAAGACAAGAAAATATAAACAAGATAAGATAAATCATAAGTTTATTTCCACCAGATACTCAATAACAGAGATGGAGGCAAATTATTATATAAATCTGATATTGATACTTATCAGATAAATACAGATTATTTTGAAACTTTTATCCTCTAGATCATAATCATTAAAAATATATTTGTGGATTAATGTATATTATGGCATTTATAATAAGTAAATAAATAAAAAAATCAAATGGTTTATCATACTGCAATTCATAAAACATTCGAATATCGAAAATGACAAATCTAAAATCGTGATCCATTGATTTTCAGTTACAATGTGTCACTTTATCACTATATTAATTTATGCAGGACAATAAAGAAATAGTTAATTGCTTGGAAGGCCATGTAACATTTATGTAGCAAAGTGACAGATTGTGCTTTGATCCAAAAACACTAAAACTAAATTCGTCTTTCTTAAACTGCACTAAAAGACTGATAATTTTTTTACGTGGATAATAAATATAGAATTAAATGCCAATTTATATTCAAATTATTTGTTAGTTTATAACTTAAAAAGTTATGATCATTTAGCAAATAGTTAATTTTTATAAAAAATATTTTCATCAATTATGCAATCTTATAAATCAAATAAATAAGTTTCTCAATTATCTTGGAATTAATTTATATCCACCAATTTCTTTTGAATTTAGCCCAAAGATCAAATAATTATAGTACAAAAATAGGTATATCAATAATAATAATAATAATAATAATAATAATAATAATAATAATAATAATAATAATAATAATAATAATAATAATGTGATGTGATGTGATGCACTGTGACTTCTCCTTATATGAAGTCAGGAATCTCTCAGCAACTATGCCCAGAGAAACCTGTTAGCCACTTTGATTTCCCTTTTCATTCCCCAGCCCAAGTTTTCCCATATTTTCTATCCCACTCCATTCCATTTCCGCAACATAATATTTGTCAAGTCAATGACCTTTATATCTAAAACCCCTTTATCTTTTTCCAAATCTAGCATAAAAACCAACAAGCCACTTTTTGCGTAATCACTTTATTCATAATTATTCTTCCACAACTTCATTATTTGTACCCTTTCTGCTTTCAGACATTTACATTCAATTAACAGATGCCTAATATTTTCTATGCATTCCTTACACAACTTGCTGACTAAATCACCCATATTATTCCATTTATGAGTATATTCCTTGTTGCTAAAGATCCCATTTGAGCTTTAAACAATAAACTACTTTCCTTGCTATTATCATAAATTAATTCATACCCAATATTCTATTTACTTCTATAAATATTTAAACTTTTTACTCTTTATGTGATGTGATGCACTGTGACTTTTTTAAATGGAGTCAGGAATATCTCAGCAACTATGCCCAGAGAAACCTGTTAGATACTTTAACTTCCATTCCCCACTTTATATTTTCCCATATTCTGCTCCATCCCATTTCCCCAACATAATCTTTGTCAATTCTATGGCCTTTATATCTAAAACTTCTTATTTTCCCCAAACCCAGAATAAAAACCAATAACTCACTTTCTGTATAATCACTTTGTTCATATTTATTCTTCCATAACTTCATTATTTTTACCTTTTCTGTTTTAAGCATTTACATTCAATTAACAGATGCCTAATATTTTCTATTCCTTCCTTACACAATTTACAGACTAAATCCCCCATATTTTTCCATTTACTTGTATAAACAATTTACAGACTAAATCATCCATATTTTTCCATTTACATGTATAAACAATAAACTACTTTCCTTACTATTATCATACATTATCTCGCACCTAATTTTCTGTTTACTTCTATATATATTTAAACTTTTTTTATTCTCCATATTAGTTCTCCATCTCTCTAACTCCCTATTCTTTATTAATAAATCTATTCTATTATCCCATTCCTTACCACTATAACACTCAACAATCCTCCTAACACAATCATCCCATCTTTTGTACAAATATAATGATATAAATTTTTTATCCAAATCTTTTGCATGCTGCATTACCTTTCTCACCCATCTTGTTGCCTGCCCTATGCTCGTAACCCATTTAAATATTATTATGACTATTCTTTTACTATCCATAAACTGCAATCTATCAAACATTTACATTTTACTTTTTGCATCTCTCATATAAACTTGACCATCCCATTTCCCCTTGAATTGCCTCCCTTGCTGTCTATATATCTGCATCTAATGCATATCTTCCCACTTTCCTTTGTACTTTTTCTAAGTAATCTAATACCCCTTTACTAATACATAATGCATCATTACCATATGTTAATCTGCTACTGCAACTCCCTTTCATATAATTCTAGCTACATCATATTTATTATATGAAAACACTGTTAATTTCTTTATCAATCCCTTTTTTTCTTTGCTTCATTTATCAATTTTTTCTCCCAGTCATCCAAACAATTTTTCTGATTACTTAAGATAATTCCCAAATAACCATATCTATTAACAATACTTAATTTTATATCTCCCAATAAAAAATTTACATCTTCTCTTTCCCCAGTATTCACTATCATTATATTTGATTTTTCTTCATTAAATTTAGTACCCATCTCTTTACCCACCTTTGCACATGTCCTCAGAATAACTTCCATATCTTCTATTCTTTCTGCACACAAAAAGATATCATATGCAAAAAAAAGACCTGACAAAGTATATACTCCCTTGCCACCTATAACGATATATCTATCCCTCTTCCTAATCTTTCTAATGCTCTTTCTATTTCAATCAAATACAACAAAAACAAAATAGGTGACATAGGGCATCCTTGCCTTAGTCCCACCTCATTTTAACTTTAACTGATTTTATATTCCCTAATTGATATGTATAGTAATTATTTTCATATAATTTCTTAATAATATCCACTAAAGCTTCATCCATTCCCAAATTTGCTAAACTTACCCATAATCTATTTATATTTACTCTATCATATGCCTTCTCTGTATCTATAAACCTCATATATAATAGTCTATCTGAATTCCTACTCATATCCATAAGTTGTGTAACTACAAATAAACTATCTCCTATACGCCTATCTAATCTAAAACCTCCTTGCATTTCCCCCACTACATTATTTCCTTCCATCCATTTTACAACTCTTCTAGCCACCATATTTGAGAAAACTTTATATAAAACTGATGTTACCACTATCGTTCTATAATTATTTAACTTTCTATGATCCTTACCCTTTCCTTTAAATATTAATCTTACTCTTGTATTACTCCAATTACTCAGAAAAACTATTCTGTGCCATCTTACTAAAACAGGATAACTTTACTTTTGCCCTATACCCCAAATTTATTACCATCTCTGCTGCCCATCCATTTAAACCTCTTGCCTTCCCACTTTTCAATTTCTTCTCTACCTCATTCGGTTCATTAAACCTAATATTCCCATTACTATATGCTTTCATGTTTTCTATCACTCTATCTTTCACATCTAACATCTTTTCTAAATCCATTACATATCTATTTAAGATTCTCTCTAAGTCTTCTTTAGAGCTACTCTCTTTTCCCTCATAAAACAACAGAGCGCCAACTGACTACACACACTGTTGCAGGTAAGCAAAAAGTCTTCTAGTATTTTAAGATTAAATAGCTACAAAAGTGATTTTTTTAAAAATGTTCAATTCAATGTTAACCCGAGTGTTTTAAGAAATGTGAGTTTTCTAAAAAAAATAGTGAAGTATGGGAAAAAGTCAGCAAAAGCTACAGTGTAATATAATAAATCTCTAGCATGGTGGATAACCATCAAGTCAAACAAATATAACTGATAACATTATTTAAGAAGAAAATCGATAAAAAGGAAAAAGACTAGAAGGAAAAATTGTGAAAAAGTTAGTAAGAGTCAAAAGAAAAAATAGAGAGTGAAGAAAAAAAATAGTTTAAAAAAGCATTACCTTGCTGAAAAATTACGCGTCAAGTATAAAATGGCGACTGCCCAGTCGATTGATCAGGAAGCTGGTCCGTCGCAAAACTCAAGGAAGATGTACGCAACAATAGCGAAAACTTACCAAAATAGCATAAATACGGAGAAAAAGTCCTAGATTTAGAAAAACTACATCAGACGATCTTAAAGATTTAGATCTAGTAAATCAGGCTGAAATTGAGCCCCCCACACACACACACACACTTACAATGGGCAGATGAAATGCTTGAACAGATTGGGGAGAGGTTCAATAACATGATACCTAGAACACGTTTTACAACATTCAAAAGATTTTTTACTGAGAAATCAATAGTGTTGGCTCTAACAGACAATCACTGCACTCTCTACTGTTTTCCCAAGGTACTCCTAATTGAGGCACTAAATAAAAATAATTTACTGGAGACAGTACAATGCATAGGCGACCATCCTAATGGCAGATATGTAGCAGTTGAATTTTATGAAACTACATAAAGAGATGAATTCAAAAATTACATTAAAACTCTAGGAACATATGACCTTTTTTCCATTAGATTTTCGTTCATGATGTTTGGGCTGTACATTTAATTGTTCCTGACTGCAAGACTAGATTTGTGATCCCTATCTCGGCTTTGTCATTAACTGTATTGCTTTCATCATTGCACTAATGTAATCATTTTAAAGTTAATATGAGAGGAAAAAAAGAATATCACTGGAGTGTTAAAAAATGCCTACATCGAATATAGCTTGGACGATTTCCAAAGAATAATGAACCCCTTCGGAAAGGTTATTTTTTTCAACAAATATATCTCAAAAAAACATCAGTACCCGTATCCGCAAATAGTTTTGAATATAAGGTCTAATTACATAAAAAAAATAGACTCTGAAACATCCCAAAAGCCATGTTGCTTCTTCTGTGGCAAAAGAGGCTACATATCAACACAATGCAATGAAAAAGTAAATCTAGTGGAAAAGAATAACTACCTCTCACAAAGTTTAGAAGAGAATCCAGATAGCATATACAAATCCAGGCAGCAGGAAAACATAGAATTCCCCCACTCAAGGCAATAAAACTGACAATTAAAACAAATAAAAATGAAACTATAGACCATCTCCCAAGCAAGTCAATGGAATTGACAATTAACACAAACACGAATGAGAAAAATGAAAACCTCGATCCCCAGGTAAAAACAAAGTGATAATTTAATGGAAAATGAAACTATTTACCTACAAAAAGAAACAAAAAAAACTGCAAACAGAGATAATAATCAAGCAGAGCACACAATTATAAACAAAACGACAACTGAAATAATGAATACCATCACACAATGCCTTCCAGTAATTGAAAACATACCTCTGGAAAGCAAAAGAAAACAAACAAAACCAAAGAAACCTAGAGAAAATAAAAAGATTAAAACAAATGATCTGGAATATAGCCAATTAAATTTGATAACACAACTAATAGATGAAAATATGGAAATGGAACCAACCTCTTAATATTCAAAAGAATTTGAAAATGTCAGAGATAGTGACTCGATTAAACGAATATTTACAGAACTAATAAACATCACCAATCCGCTTCAAGCAAGATAAACTTACAAAGGAAAAGAAGTGAAAGTCACATACTTCAGTAAAATTGTGCACTCCCCCTTCTACAACATTAAATAACATGAAAATAAAAATAGCACTACTTAACATTCAAGATTTAAATTCCACAAAACATACAAGTTAACAAATGATACAGACAATACAACCTAGCATATTGGGTTTATTAGAAACAAAAATATATAATGAATCCCAAATCAACCCAGCAACATATATGAGTAAACTTGGTTTTTGTGCAGGCTCAAAGGACACATCAGCACCATCAAGTGGGACAGGTATATTTGTCAGCCAAGAATGGCCCTTTCACATCATTTAAAATAATTTTCATAGACTCCAATCTTCTGATAACTATGTTCAATTACAGAAGCTTTTCAATTAACATGATATTGTTATACATTTCCCCCAGCCCTATTGTAATTAACAGAATAATTTTAACCATTAACTCCCTGATAGCATCCAATCCCTATCCCACGATACTTGCTGGATATTTTAATATGAGCTAGCAAAAGTTTGTTGCAAAATAGATAAATCAACTAGCAATACCACTTATGAGTGGTGAAGGTTTTCTCCCACTGATCTCAGTATATTTTTATAACAACCACCAAGGCACTCTCACAGATCTTAAGTTTTCTTCTTGTTACATCACTCAATCAAAATAAATCTCTCCCCCTTCCCTTTTTCTGATTATGTGGCAACATGATCACTAACATACAAAAAACAATAAGGATCCTCCTACCAATTAACACTCCAGAGTTCCTCTTCTCCAAAACATAAATCATGATAAATAATCTCAATCAAATGCAACTTACTCAAAAATCAACTCCACCCCTTACTGACAAATAAAAATTGTATCATTTACAAATGGACATGTAGGTGTGGCCGTGGATATATAGGTGAGTCAAGATGCACACTGTAAAAAAAACAAAAGAGCACTTGTTATTATTAAAAAGGGTTCAAAATACAAAACAAATAATGATAATTTATCAGCTTCCATCTTTTATGACCATAATACATCATGTATATAAGGTTTTGATTTTAATTATAGTAATGTAAAAACACTGGAAACTGAAAGAAATAATAATAAAAAGAAAATTAAGGAAGCGATGTTAATATATAAATACAAGCAAGATTTAATCAATAGGCAGGCAGCAAACGTTAAGATCATGAAATTATGGGAAAGTTGATCTTTTAAAAGTATTAGTTGACAAAAACTACAAGAATAGGTGAAAGCATCCTAAGTGACGTTTATAGATATATTTTTTATAAACTTTTAAGTAGTGTATTTTCTCATATATATATATATATATATATATATATATATATATATATATATATATGAGACCTAGACCCTATCTTGCATAAGAATGGTGTCATGAATGAAAGAATATCGAATTAACAACATGACATATAGATTCAGATATTAAATATTTTTTAACTCATCTAAAAAGTGAGAGTTATTCACAAAATGCATAGTGAAAAAAGGATGATATGAGGGCTTGTGCATTTACATAATGCCACAAGATGTTTAATGTGAATATTTTCTAATTTTAACCTGCTTGAGAGTGGTGTGATAAAAGATATCAAGCTGTTAACACACCCATAGAAATTCAAGTGTATTATATTTATAACTCACCTGAAATAAGAAGAATGTTTGAAAAATGCATGCATAATAAACAGTACTCTGGACTTTGACCAGATGATTTCAGAATTGTGAAAATAAAATGAGGGTGAGTTTAGTAAAAATACAATTTTTGCTTTTTATTATATATATTAAATATTTTTCACAGATGCTATTGAAAATATAAAAATAGGGATTCTACTTTAAATTTCCATATAAGATATAACCAGGACAGTAACCAGTTAAAAAAAATTTAATAAACTTGATAGCAGGTGATCTAGTAATAAACATTAGACCAATGTTTGATTTATGTTAAGATAAAATATGGATCACCTTTAATTTAAAACTTGTGGTTTTATAAGAGTTTAAAGAGAAACAAATAAACTATATAAATGTAAGAATTTGAAGTATAACCAACTTTTCTGACCTCTCTCTAGAAATCAAGTCATTCTTACAGCTTTAATTAAATATATTTTATGGATTTCATTAAAAATGAAAACATTTATCAAAAGGGAATTCTGTGTTATAATTTAGTTACAGTTTTTAGCTAAGATATAACCAAGGCAATAACCAATTAAAAAGCAATTGTAAATTAGTTCATTGTGTGAACTACTTTAAGACAAAATATTGTTACACCCTACCACCCACACACCCCCACACCCCCACACACGCACACACACATATATATATATCAAATCAAAACTACCCTAAATCCAAAATTAAACCAGACCAGCATAAAAATAATATTAAAACACAACCTAAGGTTTCACTGCTACAAGCAGACTTCTCAAGTGTAAAGAACTACCAAAAACAACACAATATATATAATATTAAAAACTACCCACAACTCCATTCACTTCCTATCCACCCTTAATATTAAAAGAACTCTTAAATAAGTTAATTGCTTCAGAATAATAAATTTTCAATAATAAAGACTCTTTAATTCTTCTTTTGATTTCATTTCTCTCAAAGAAGACAACCTTAGCTTCATCAAAATCAATAGTGTGGCCTGTATCTTTTTCATGGACATACAAAGCAGAACTAAGATATCTATTTTTAACTCTACTTTTATGAACCTTTATTCTTTCATTTAAACTCAAACTACTCTGACCTATGAAAGAATAAAGGTTCATAAAAGTAGAGTTAAAAATAGATATCTTAGTTCTGCTTTGTATGTCCATGAAAAAGATACAGGCCACACTATTGATTTTGATGAAGCTAAGGTTGTCTTCTTTGAGAGAAATGAAATCAAAAGAAGAATTAAAGAGTCTTTATTATTGAAAATTTATTATTCTAAAGCAATTAACTTATTTAAGAGTTCTTTTAATATTAAGGGTGGATGGGAAGTGAGTGGATTTATGGGTAGTTTTTAATATTATATATATTATTTTGTTTTTGGTAGTTCTTTACACTTGAGAAGTCTGCTTGTAGCAGTGAAACCTTAGGTTGTGTTTTAATATTATTTTTATGCTGGTCTGGTTTAATTTTGGATTTGGGGTAGTTTTGTTATATTGACTAGTTTAGCTTTATGCTTGTAATGTTTATATATATATATATATATATATATATATAAACATTATAGGATTTATACCCTGATATATATATATATATATATATATATATATTATCAGGGTATAAATCCTATAAGATCCTGAGGTTTAAAATAAAAGAGGAATTATCTTTTAACTATGACAATGCACTGTTATTTAACATTCTAAGCATTCAGATTTGCACAAATGGTTTTTAATGTTTGAATGTTACCCAGAAATTTAAACTAGATATGAAATTTCAATTCATTTAAATATTTTTATTTTCAAAATAAACTCTGTGGGAAATATTTAATTAGCATCCATAATAGACTCATAGAGAGGTTTGATTTCTGATAAAAGCTCAAAAAAATTGGTTACACTTTAAAATCTCAAACTTATATACTTTATATATCTGACTATAAACTTTTATAAAAGTTCAGTCCATATATAGGTTATATATAGAGCTCGAAAATAAGCTCTTAACAAGCTTTGCAGATCCCCAACCCCAGACTGGTTTGGTCTGGGATTGGGGATATTCTGCAAAACTTGTTAAGAGCTTATTTGTGAGCTCTATATATAACATTTGTAATACAAGCTTGTTAAATTAAGTCATGTGACATGATTTCTTTGATATATATATATATATAACCATTAGAAAAGTCAAATAATATATATATATATATAACCATTAGAAAAGTCAAATAATATATATATATATATATATTATTTGAGATTAAGACTCACATCATTATATAATAAATATTTTAAAATATTTTTAACCCAACCTGACAATAATTAACAAGAATAGAGCAGTTATTTACTCTTGTGCCCCGTTTATTAATGCAGAGATTTATCTGAAATACTTAGATTAGAACAAATATCAATCATGCTATGTATCTAAATATGTTTGAATTTGATAATATCTTTAAAGTGTTGACAAATCTAACAGTTTTTTCAATTTAAACAAAGCAATCACGATTCAAACAAATGAAAATATGTAAGAAAATATCTCTATTGATTAAATATTCACAATTATCAAGACTCATATTCTTATACAAATATATTTTTAAATACTCTCTAACCCAGCATAGACAATAAATAACAAGAATATAGTAGCCATTTATTCTTGTGCCTCATTTATTAATATAGAGATTTGTCTCAAACACTTAGATTAGAAAGAATAAATATTTAAATCAATCATGAAATATATTTAAATATGTTTTAAATTAATTTCGTTCAGTAGTTGACAAGCCTGGGAGTTTTTTCAATTTAAACTTTGTCAACAATGATTCACACAAATGAAAATATGTAATAAAATACCTCCAGTGCCAAAGTGAAAAAACTTCTCATGCTTTCCAATTATTAAAAGAAATCAATTTAAAACATATTTAGATACATTACATGATTGATTTAAATATTCATTCTTTCTAACCTAAGGGTTTGAAACAAATCTATATTAATAAATGGGGCACAAATTATTGTCTTATGTGAATTAGAGAGTATTTTATAATATTTTTATACAGTGTGATATGAGTCTTAATTTATAATATTATATATATTAAAGCACACACACACACACACATATATATATATATAACAGTTATTTCCATTTTATTTACAAGTTATAATTATTTTTTATTATTTACATATGTTAACTGAGATTTCATTACATATTTAGAGGTTGTTAAAATTAAAGCTCCTCTTGATCCTCAGAATAGTTAAATGGTGATTCTATATTATTTATTTTATACCTTTATATAACCAATATATTAAATTCATTCCCTCATTTAAAGTACACAAATAAACAAAATATAAATAGCAACAATGCTAAAGGGACATGTGGTATTACTGTGCCTTTTAATAGTTTATTTATATTACAAAACTCATTGGTTCCTTCAGTTACTTATGTTTCATTTACATGTAATTTGGATTAAATTATATATTGCAAAAGAGAGTCTGCTATAACTGAAAGGTCTTTGACTTTTCTTTGATCATTTAAGGAAAACAAGCAGGGCAAATTCCTAATAGCCACTGCATGTGTTCTTGCCATTGTAGCTGTTATCATTATAAGATTATTTATATAGTCTAGCTACATGGATGTGCTGCTCACTAAGATCCAACAAGTGTGGTGTGTTAGTTTTTATCTCTGGGTTTAAGATCTCTGTTGAGTTTTTTTTATTTGAAGATGGAATAAATATATGTGCGAATGAAATTTTTAAAATAGATATTTAAAATCATAACAGACAAAACTAAATTGTGGCTTTATTTACAAGAAACTGTATGAATACCAGTCAAGATAGGGATTGGGTTTGAAGATAGAGGATTCTAAAAATCTCCTGGTTATAGACTTAGGCAGCCATTTGATGACAAGCTTTTATTTACATACTTAACCTGCAGATTACTTTCAACTGAAGGAAGATTGTAAGATTTGAAAGTAGAACTGTACATAATTGGATGGAATATTGTAGGACTATATAAAGTTTAAAAAAAAGGTGAAGAGATAATTGATTTTAAAAGTAGGCATGTACTATATTACAAAGATAAAAATATTATAATACAAAAAAGATGAATTCATTATAAATAAAAAGTGAAAGAACACATTGTGAAATTTGATAGCGTATCAGATAGAGTGGCAAGATTAATCATTCAACTTAATGGAATATACCTAATGCAGATAATTTAGGTTTATGCATCAACAATTTCTTTGTGTGACGAAGAAATGAAAATTTTTTATATGGATATACAAAGATCTTTCGATCAGACTAAATAACATTTTAAAACTATCATGGAAGACTTTAATTCTAGTGTATCTAAATGATTAAAAGATGAAAGCATTCTGGATAAATTTGATTATATTGATAGAAATTAAGATAAAAACTTGTAAAATTCGCAAAAAAAAAAAAAAAAAAAGAGAGAGAGAGAAACTTAATATTATGAATTCTTTCTTTGACAAAAATGCTAAACGATAATGTATATAGAAGCATCCAAAGATAGTTACAGCAGAATAAGTTTACATTTTGGCTAATAGAAAATAACTATTTCAAGATTATAATGTTCTTAATAAATTCACCACTATGAGTAATTATCGATTAATAAAAAGAAAGATAATGTGTTATTGCAAAACTAAAGAGACAAAATTTTTTAAATAATTGATATTTACTATTGATATTCCTAATCTTCAGAAAGATTACAATCAGTTTAAATTAGAACTTGCAGATCCGTTTGTAATATTAGAAGATGATTCAGATTTAAAGGAAATCAGTAGAAACATAACTGAGAGTCACTATTAAGAATTGCAACAAAAATAACTAGTACAAAAAAGCAACAATTGACCAGTAAAATTTCTATTGAAGCAATACAATTTTTGAGGAAAAGAAGGAATATAAAAATATATAAAAATGATCCATTAAGAAAAATTAAATGTCTAGAATTTTGTAAAATAGTGCGAAATAGAGTTAATAACAGTACAAAAAATATAATTGTGAATTAGTAAGGAGAACTTTAAAATAAAATAAAAATATTAAAGGTGTAAAATAACATCTTGGTATTAACAGGAAACTTATTTATGCAATAACAAGTAAAAATGGAACTATTATTAAAAAGAGAGATGACTTCATAAAATATGTGAAAGAGTTCTATAAAGTATTGCATAACAATAAAGAACAAAAAAGTACTCCTTACAAATACTACATCTTCTGAATTGGCCATAATTTTAAATGAAAAAGTGAGAAATACAATTAAATGTATGAGAAAAGGAAAACCACATGTGAGATATGTAATGATGCAATTTATAATGGATATCTTGAAAAAAGAAGGTGAAGAAATTAAAAAAATGTTAGTAAGATTCTATATCAAATGACTAAATGATAAAGAAGAATGCAGTGCTAATATTAATATTTTAAAAAGGTTATAAAAATATTAGATATTATAGACCTATCGGTCCTTTATCAGTTCTACACAATTTTTTTATCAAAATAGTTCCAAATCACCTACAGCTAATTTTGGATTGTAACTAACCAAAAAAAACTGAATTTAAGATTAGTTTTAGCACAGAGTACCACATCAAAATATTGAGAGAAGTTATAGAAAGAAGCATTGAATATGAGTTGCCATTATGTATTGGATTTATAGATTATGAAAGGCATTTGATTCTATAAGCATTTTTTCAGTGCTTAAAGAATTGGATCATAAAGATATAGACCCAAGATATTATCATATTTTGAAAAATATTTATTAAATTCAATAGAAATGATTAGATTATATAGTGATACTTGTGAAATGGAGGAAAGAGTGCATGACAGAATGTCTCCATATCTTCAAAACGTTTTATAACAGTCTTGTAATAGGTATTTCATGGATTAAAATGGAAAACTATGATAGTAAAGGTAAACGAAGATTATTTAAGACATTTAGATTTTGCAGATGATGTAATTGTTTTTGAAAATAATGTTTCAGAATTTTAGGAAATGTTGCAAAGGTTATCAAATAAAAGTAAATAGGACTAGAGATAAATGCTGAAAAGATTAAAGTAATGTTCGATAGATTTTCCCAAAAGAACAAAAGAAAGATTAATAATGATGAATTAGAAGTTAATAATTACAAATATCTAGGTCAGATTATTAATTCAAATGGAAACACGAAATTAATCAAATAATTAAACTTGGATGGAGTTCATTTGTCAGAAATAATTTAATATTAAAAGAAAGTATGCCTCTGTGTTAGAAAATGAAGGGTTTAAGTAGATGTGTTTTGTTAGTTTTTACTTATAGACCTGAGATCTGGAAATATCAGGAGAGCAGTACAGAGATTCCAGACCATTCAATAAAGTATGTATAGATGTATGGTAAGAGTAACAAGAAGATATTGAAACCAAATACATGGGCAAAGAATAAAGAGATATTCCTGACTTCATTAAAAGAATTAAGAGATTGAAGTGGATCTAAAATGGACACATCTCTAAAAGAGATGATAGTAGAAGAACGGTTGAAATTTTAAACTGGAAGCTTATTAAAGACCTATAAAAAGACCACATGTGAGATAGATGGATGAAGTAAGGAAGCTGCTTGAATAATGTGAAGAGAGGGTAGAGTTTAAAAAAACTGGATTAAACTAGTAGAAACTTTCATTCTGCAATAGATTGATAATGGTTGAAGAAGATTATATATATATATATATATATATATATATATATATATATATATATATATATATATATATATATATATATATATATATATATATATATATATATGAGAGTTAGTAAAAATAAATGGTTAAAAAATGGGGGGAAGTAGGATAGGAGGTCTGAGCTAATAAAATTTACTGAAGCAAGGCAATAATAAAAGACCTACTTTACTTCTTCCTCCAAATACCTTAATTTTTTAGATAATAATTAGATTCTTTAATCATCTGTATTAAAATAATTTATATAAAAAAGTCAAATACTCAGAAAAAATATTATTTTATTCAATCATGCTCGCGAATATATGTTTGAATTTACATTAAAAACCTGCATCTTCTTCATTTTACCAACGTTTTTGTATACAGTGGACAACTACTTTATCTCTTTCACAAAATATTTGAATAAGATCAGAGTGACTAAAAGTTAATTAATTCTATAAGAATTTATTTGATCTACTTTCTGTACTAACTGGAATAATTTAGTAAATGTTTATACATTTAATATCAGAACAGGTTTTACATCAGAAGAGTTTTTTTTCACGTTATTGATATTTATTTTATTCAGCTAAGTGTTTTCAATACTAAATCGTATGATGATGATACATTTTAGTATTGAAAGCGCTTACTGAATAAAATAAATATCTATAAAATGGAAAAAAACCTGTTCTGCGGTTAAATATATAAACATTTACTAAATCATTAAAATAACTAAATAACTCAGATTATAGATATCTTAACGGGAAGTAACTGAACCTTCCAATGAGTTATATCATGTCTGCAATACTATCCAATTACCCATCAGGCCAGAAGTCAGACCAACCTCTCAGACCATATGAGAATCATTTATTCTTTTCTCAAGTCTTTGGTCATATGTTTCAATAATATGTGACAGAATTGTAATTAATACATATATAAAAATAAGTTGGAGTTTCTCCAGAAATAATGTTGAATTGTAATATGTGCTATATGCATTGTGTGAAAAGTTGTATGTTTCTAATATATGTATAATCTGAGAGGTTAATCTGACTTCTGGGATGATGGATGGTTATGGTAGAGTTAAATCATTAAATGTTAATTAAGTATATTTACCAACAATTTTGAACTACATAGAAATTGAAACTAATAAAAAGGTATCATTTTTGCCCACAAAAATATATTTTAAATCTGATTTAAATATTTATAACATTTTTTTTTTACTGGTAATCAGTATATTAATATTTTTAAAACAAAATAATTTTAATTTTTTTTTAAATTAATGTGACATAAGTATATGTGCGAATTCGTATTTGGTATAAAGGTAGTAATGTACAGACACAGTTATAACCTGAATTCAAAACTAGACTGGGAAAAATTTAAAAAAATTAAGAATCCAATTAGGTTTAGAATTTTGTTTCAGTTTATCACCTGATATTTGCTTGTTAATGAATATCTGATTATTTTTAGCTAGAAAATAAAATAAAAATGAAAATTGCACAAACTTTCATAGTCTGAAGATTTGCAACTCTTTTCTCTCATTATTTCTTTGTGAGAAACTACAAACTCTTTGCTTAAAATGTATTAGTTTAAGGAAAATGCAAGTTGCTAAATGGGTTATTTTTTGCAATTTAATCTTTATTAGTAAATTAGTTCGTTAATGCTCTAGTGGAAATTATCTCTATATTGCATTATATTGTTGTTATGTATAGATATTTTGTTTTATGCTATGAGAATCAGTACTTCAATTTGTGTATGGCTGAAGTTTTGTGATGATGTAACAGTTGAATGTATTTGGAATATTTACATAAAGTTAAATTTTTCTACAGACATTCAATACGTATATTAGATGATGGAAATAGTCCAATATAAAATTACAAGTATTTCAATTTATTTATTTTTTCCTAGCTACCTATAAATTTGAATAATCAACGGGCACCCAATGAACTGCTATTATTTCCTTATATCTAGAGAAATTGCTCTTTCATCTTCTTTAATAAGGAGCTTTGAATAATTCCATTTCATTTTTTATACTATCAAATTAATAGTTATTAACTATTTTATTAGAGTAAACTAAATAGAATCAACTATTTTTGGAAAAGAATATGTTATGTTAAATGGGAATAAGAAAAGTAATGTGATAACGTGCTGGTATCTGCTTTCCAATCATTATAAAACTAAAATTGTAAAACATAAAGTGTTTGCAATAATATTAAAAATTTATATAATTATATAAACACTTTAGGATGCTTTTGAATTAAAGTCTATTAATTTGATCACATCAAAATGCGTCAGCAGTAGATGAAATTTCCTTCATCAAAAACTCTTCAGGATGTAAAATCATAAGATAAATACTGGCCTGAGGATATGGAAATAATAGCATTAATATATAGTGCTTTGAATTAATCAAGTTTACTAAAGTGGCTCTGGATTAGAGTGTATGCAGTAAAAGATACATGATATTTTGTTACTATGTTTTTTATTATAAATTTTATTAAACGCTCACTATTATTTCAGTAATAGTTTTAACAAGGCTAAGGTTTACAGCCTTGTTAAAACTATGTTTTTTATTGTAATTATAATCAGCATTAAGCTAATGCACATGCGCTTTGTGGATTTTAACAATAAATGAATAGTCTCACTTTTCCAAACACAAGATAAAGTCTCTGTGAAAGAATAGATTGAATCCACCTATTCTTTCAACCCAAACGTTTAAGTATGGACAAATCTTAAGTATCTAGAAATGAGTGCATGAAGATATTAAACAATCACTTTAAATTACCTTTACTATGTCTGAATGAATCATGCTTGTGAAATTTACTAGAATTTACAATATGTCATTCTTAGTTGAAATCAAACATATGTAAATAAGATATTTATTTTATATATCGCGATGTTTTTTAAATTGTAATAATAATAAGCATTAAGCTAGTGCACATGCGCTTTGTGGATTTTAACCATAAATGAATAATCTCACTTTGCCAAACACAAGATCAATTCTTTGTGAAAGAATAGAATGAATCCACCTATTCTTTCAACCCAAACGTTTAAGTATGTGCAAATCTTAAGTATCTGGAAATGAGAGTATGAAGATATTAAACAATCACTTTAAATTACCTTTACTAAGTCTGAATGAATGACGCTTCACGCTCTCATTTCCAGATACTTAAGATTTGCCCATACTTAAACGTTTGGGTTGAAAGAGTAGGTGGATTCATTATATTCTTTCACAAAGACTTTATCTTGTGTTTGGCAAAGTGAGAGTATTCATTTATTGTTAAAATCCACAAAGCGCATGTGCATTAGCTTAATGCTGATTATTATTACAGTTTAAAAAACATCGCGCTATATAAAATAAATATATTATTTACATATGTTTTTTATTGTATATAATGAAAAAAAGTCTTTCTTTAAAATATAAATATAACACTCAAATTGTGCAATATATAAGTTAGGAGTATTTGTATAACAAAAATCAATGCTCCCTTTATTTAAAAAGCCAGAAATAAACGAAAGTTTGATTGTAGAATATGATTTTACTCTCTTTTAACTTTAATCTCAAATAAAATGAAGAATAGTTATAAATATAAAAAAAATAAAAATAGAAGAAATATTTAGACAAAAATATTTTTGGACTGTAGGATGTCGAATCAAAAACCCAAATATAATTGATGAAGGATGGGAGAAATTTAAAAGTGAGAGTAGAGAACAAAGAATATAATGAAAAATTATGAAAAACCGCAATCATTTTTATTAACATGAGATATTTTAAAAAAAGCATCAAAATGAGAGTATGATTTTGGAAATAGTAGATGAAAAAAGTTACTATATTAAAAGAAGCAAATATTTTATCTAGCGCCGTGCTTGCAATTATATTTCATTCCAATATCAGCCTTTCAAGCTAATTGAGCATGCGCCGGCCTTTTGAGTGTTAAATAAATGAATACTCTCTTCTTCAATCCAAGATATAGTATTTATTCCTGCATAAATACTATATCTTGGATTGAAGAAGAGAGTATTCATTTATTTAACACTCAAAAGGCGCGTGCTCAATTAGCTTGAAAGGCTGATATTGGAATGAAATATATTAAAAGAAATACCCGGGCTCTTAAAAGTATAGAAAAATTTTAGATAAAAGGTTTGTTGAAATTAACCATAGGATGATCTTTTATACACACAAATTCTGTCTTTGTTTAAAGAGAAAGCTATTTTACACAATATCATATCACAATTGGAGAAAAATTTTCTGCTTAGTATTAAATATTAACACCGGTTTCCCAAATGGCTCAGATTTACAGTTATAATAATTAAAATATTAGTTGTTTCCTTATTGTTAAGTCTATATCGATAAACCAACAAAAATATTTGGTTTCCTAATTTTAAAATGTTTAAAATTCTTAACTACTAGTTTAAAAATCAGGATAAGAATAAAATGTAATCATTAGATGAGAACAGTAAAAATCACTGTATCCTATTAAAAAAAAATAGCGAAGTAAAAGTTGATTATAAAGATCAGAATTTGTGTCTAGTATAGATTAATTCTTGTCTAATTTAGATTAATTCTATCAAAGTTTATTTATAACTTTTAAAGTTGAAAATAAATAGTTCTTGTAAATAGGTTGTTAAGAAGCAATTGGGAAAGGAAGAGATAAAATTTACATAGGATAGCTATTTAAAGAGCGAAAAAATAGAATAGAATTAAACCGGAGTGGACTTAATAAGTTGATAATGGAAAAAGGTAACAATTCCGCTGGGGGGAGAATGATGATGGGAATTGAATTTTTTTTTAGAAATGTATGAAGAGAAATAATAATAAAAAGAATATTAAAGGTAATGTGAATGCAGGAAAGAATTTTAAAAATGTCTTAATTTATAATAAAAAATTTTGTTTGAAGGAGACTTGGTAAGAGAATATGATTTGTTGGAGAGCTTAATTTATGAGAAGAGGGATAGAGAAATGAATGTAAAATTAAATAGATCAACAAGTTAAATAGAAATAAGATAAAAACCAAGAGAATTAGCTAGTATGATGTCTGAAATAAAAACAGATATTGGAAATATGCAAAGCTGAATTAGAAAAAAAAAATAATGAAATATTACAACTGAAAGTAAGTTTTAGATGAATGGACAATACTATCTTGTAAAGAAAATAGAAACGATTTTAAATGTTAACTGAAGATAGATTAGTAGCAATAACTACTATAATTTATAAAATATTTATTTATATCTTAATAAATTGGGTTAGGACTTGAAAATAAGAAATAAAATTTTGATGGAAATTCAAAATTAATTTCATTATAAAGAAAGATTGAGAATTATTTATTTATTAAATAAAATTGATTGAAATATCTTATAGATAAATAAATCAATACATATTGCATTTTTCAATTCCGAAAAAGCTTTTGATAGAGTTGGTAGAAAATGTAGAGAAATCTTGAAATTATGATAAAAGATTTAGGATTGTTTAAAATGATTAAAAGGTATTTAGACGAATACTTTTTATCAGTACCAAATAGGGAATGCAGAATAAATAGAATTTAAATGTGAAATTGGGTTAAATATGAATGTCCATTATCACCTTTATTATTTATTTTATTTTTTAAAATATTGGAGGTTAAGATAGGAAGATTAGGAACAGAGATGTGTTTTGTTTTTGCAAACAGTATAGAAGACACGGAATTGTTTATAAATAATTAAAGAGAGGCAGAAAAAAGTAGGGAAATTAAATCTAGTAAAGAAAAATAGAAGATTTTAGTACTTAAGGTTAAAGAATAAAATGGAAAAGATGAAAAATGGGAGATATAATAAAAAGGTATATGTATTTAGGTATTTTATAAAATGGAAAAAGAAATTATATAGATAGTTGGGAATTTAAGTTGAGAAAGAAAGTAAAAAAAATAGATGGATTATATTAAAAATCTGGAATATTTATCCTATAAATATACAAGATATGTAAAATTATGGGAAAAGTAATGGTAATACCTGTTTTAACGTTTGAAAATAGTGTGCGTTTTATTGGCTACAGATTTAAAAAGTTTGGTCTTACATGAAATACAAAACAAAATAAATAGATATGCACTGAATTGTAAATATAGACAAAAAATGAGCTATTCAAGATGAAATTGAATGGACTTTTCTTTAATGAGAGAAATTAAAACTAAATCCCCAAATATATAAATAAAAATAGTGTTTAATTGGTATCACGTTGAAAAGACAACAGACATGTTATGCAAAAAAAATTACAATATACAATATTGATTTATTTCCATGTACTTATATAAGATGGATGAAGATGTAAGTAATGTATTAAAGGTGCATAATTATAACAGTTGGAAAAATAATAGCTAAGTTGGTCGCGAGAAAAAAATGGAATTGTGAAAATGAGTACGATAAAAAATTATTTAGAATTATATAAGTATAAAAATTCTGTAAAAAGTGGGAAGCTTATAGTTTGGTGTAAGAATAGATTCTTTAGATATTAGGCACAGAAGGCAAAAATAGAATAAGGATTTAGATAGTAGATGTAGATAATATTAAACATTTAAATTTTAGAATTTAGGATGTTAGCAGAAGATAAGAATAAATTATAGAGAGATATAAAAATAAAGAGTGTGAAAGTAGTAGAGATTTTATAAGGAAATGACAAAATATGAGAAAATGTTAGTGGAACTATTAAAATAGTTTAGATAGGCGAGGGGGAAATGAACCAGAGATAGAGAAATAATTGAATAAGAAAATATAAGTAAAAAATTTATTGGGGTGTGTAAGAAATTTGGAAGGAGGAAATATTTAACTTGGATAACATAATTTCTAGACATACAACTTGTGAACTGAAACTTCGATTTTATTTTTAAAAATCCCCTTTAAATAATATCAGTATTGGCTGAGGAAGACTGTAAAATTGATTTTACCATTATTATTAATATTAACAGTTTTGGTTGCCGAACTTATATAGAGTTAATTTTAAATAAAATCTAAGATTTGTTAACTTCACTTTGGTTAAACTTCAGGAGCATATTGTATTATGTTTATAACTTACTGTATACACACTTGTCTATATTCAGTAAACATTAATTGTCAAGAATAGACAATTGATTTGTACATCCAAAAAACAATAGATATTATTCACGTATATTAGGCTCTCATTTTTATTATTAAAAATAGATAGAATCAAAATAGATTTATAAATGCTTTATGGTATTTAGATTAATAACATGAGATGCTGTTTTTCTTCAGGAAGTAAACAAATGACAAAAGTCACGTATTTTAATGGAAGAAAAACAATATTCGAAACTTTTTTTGTTTTTGAAAATTAATTATTTATTAATTTCTCAAATATTTGCCAATAGACTGAAGAAATTTGTTACAATAAATTATAATAACCCTATATAAAAGAGATCAATTTTAAAATTACTTCTATCAAACAAGAATAACTGGGATAATAATTATACTTCTGCTATTCGGTAAGCTAATAAATTACCATTATATAATTTATTAATTTATAATGTACTTATTGTTATTACGTTACTCAGATATTATTCACATTAGAAATGCTTCATGATACAGATTTTAAAGACCTGTCTGTCTTAGTCACATCCTAAGTTTAAATCTAAGCTGTTTAAAATTTGAAAAAAAAAAAAGTTTCCAAACAGATATAAGATTTTTTTTTAGGTAGCTAGTCCACAGATACTAATTTCATTTCTAAATATTGTGTTGCAAATCAGTATCTAATAATCCTTAGCTAGAAGAAAAATAAAGATATCTAAATGTTTACAATTTTTTGCAGCTAGTTTATAACTAATACCATTAAAGTATTATTGCTCGCATAAAATCAGACCTTTAGTGTTGTATAAAAATAACGTTTTTGGCTAAGAGTTTTTAAAATTTTAAGCTATTCGCTTGAATATTAGGATAGCAGTGAAAAGTGATTACAGGATTGCTACAGTAAAGTAAATGAATGAATCCTCAGGAAAACATAAAAAGTTTAAGCATAGTAAATGACAGATCTACGTCATAATACACGAACTTCAAGCTTCTGAGTCTGCCATTGTACATTTAATAGATAAATAAGATAATAATCAAGTATTCTTTTTATTGAAGAGTCTAATGGATTGATAATTAATACATCTGTCTGTGAATACCTAAACTAAAGATTCAGATAATGAATAATGTTTCTGTAGTGTAAATTCATTAAACAGATAATCTCTAGTCTAATGAATGACTAATAAAAAATATTAATATAAATTCAAATATCTAATTACTTTAAGTAATTGAAGATTTCCAGACAAAATAATAATTGGTCATCTTAATGTCGTTATATTGATATTAATGAAAAACATAGTTGTAATGCAAAACACTTTTTACCATTGGTGAGAAAGATATACCTACGAATCAAGATCAATATCATCATTATTTTCAAACATTATCAGTTCACTGCATGATGAATATCTTTCCAATTTTAATCCCATTTCTGCTATTTTTAGCTTCTTTTCTTGATATCACTCCAGCAAATTTCCTTGTTTTATGCATCTATCTCACATATGGTCTCTTTTTAAGACTTCTATTATTCTGTTGGGATCCTGTGTCAACTGTCTATATATTATAAACTCTTTTAGTAATATGTCCAGCTCTATTTCAGACATAATTATTTCTATGATATTAGTACAACCTGTTTTTATCTTACTAATGTATTTTGTTTTCAATCCGTTCTTGTTACTTCTAACATACATTCCAATACTTTATTGAGTGATTTGAAGTCTCCGTATTACTCTTCTGTTGAGTGATCAGTATCAAATCCATAAGTAAGAACTAGTAAAACATATTTATTAAAAACCTCTGTTTTTAAATATATAAGGATATTTCATTTTAATATTGTTATTTTTACTAAAAACACTCTATACAAGTTTAATTCTATGACTAATTTTATTCATTATATTTCTATCTGTATTAAGTATTTGTGGTTGATAACTTCTTCAAATTCATCATTATTAATCTTCATTTTCCACTTTTAAAAAAATTCATTGAATATTATTTTAGTCTTTGCTTTTAACTGATAACTCTTGCATCATTTCCTGAAGTTCTAAAACATTATTTACAAAAACAATTAAGTCATCTGTAAAATCTAGATGACTAAAATAATCTCCATTTACCTTTCATCTCTTAGCTTATTACTTTAATCCACAAAATACAACTTGCAAAACTGCAGTAAAAAGTTTTGGAAATATGGAGTTTCTATATTACACTCACTTCCCACTGTTAATCTTCTTAATAAACCTGTGTAATTTAATCATGGATAATGCGATTTGATAAATATTTTCAGATACATTGACGATTTAATGCTTTAATCACTGAAAAAATGCTTATAGAATCAAATGCTCTTACAAATCCAAAACATAATGGCGACTCATATTCTTGGGTCCTATGTATAACAAATCTCAATGCTTGGATGTGATTTACTGTAACAAAACCACTTTTAAACTCAGCTTATATTTTAGTTGGATAAAATCCAAAATTCACTGTAGAGAAGTTGTAACTATCATGGTAAATATTTTGTGCAGGATTGATAAAATACCTAATTTCTAGTATCTTCTGTATTATCTTTTTCTTAATATAATACTGCATTCTTCTATTCATCTGATACAACTTAATCATTTAGACATTTAGTATATAACTTTGATAATAATTTTCTATTTGTTTACATTTTCTTTTAAGATATCGATTATAATTCCATTGTTATCGGGACCTTTTCCTTTTTCCATAGATTTAATAGCATGTTAAAATACTGGTCAATTAAGAAGATGTAATAATTGTAGGAAACATTTTCCCAGCGTCACTAGAGGGAGCCTGGGATTCCAGTTTTTGCTGTTTCAGCCCCCTTGTTCTATTCACCAAAGTCATAGTCCATTGTTGGATTCATAAACAAAAAGGTTACCAAAATGTAAGTGAATGTCTGTTTTATTGTTTTTTCATCTTTAGAAGAAATTTTGAAACAGTTTTCATTCAATGACAATTGAAATTATCCATCGTTCCGTTTTATGCAAATGGATGCCATTAGAAAGAGACAAAAGCTAGCTTAAATAATTCTTGGAATCATTAAAATATTATAAACCTTTTAAAAATAATTTTAAATGAAACCAAATATTTCTAAAAAGAATAGACACTAGAAATCCTAATTTTATTAATAGAATAAACAGGAAATTCGTTTGCACATCAAATCTCATATAAAACACGGAATATAATACGTTAGCAATGATGGTTTTAAGAATTTTAACTTTGCATCAGATTTTAGCAGTGTTAAACAAGTTTCAATTATTAATTCGATCTCAATTTTGGAAGTGAACATTATAGAAAATAACCTAAGCTATCGCCCTGCTCAAAAATCAAATTTCTCCGATGATCAGGACAGAAGTTATCACTCCCCTTCCTGTGGATTGCCCCCCCCCCTAAAAAAATCAATAAATATAAATTTTTCAAATCAACACAGAACTACAATGAAGCGATTCCTGAGCTAAAAAATAATGATCTAAAGACAAAAATGAATACAAATGATGTTTTAAACCTAAACAGAAACTTTGAAGCTACAAATTAATCATACTTTTTAAGCAATAATTATTGAGAATTTTCCAAAGTTTAACAACAAACTTTCAGATTATACTTGTATCATTCATTACTAACCAAAACCTAAAATTCAATCAAAAAAAGCAGAATCCAACTAGTATCAACAAAGAAAAATCATTGTGAACCCTGAAGGACTTTGGTTGTTGGGTTTAGCAGCTGCTGTGAACATTTGCAGACACAGGAGTCTGATGATGATAAAGGGCAGATGTTCAGCTCCATTGACCTCAGTGTGCAAGATGATATGGACATATTATTTATTCCCATGGTGTGCGTGTAAATCCGGCTTGATTTCAAGACTACACGAATTAAATGTTGTATTGGTGGGTGTGAGTTTGCATTCCTTTTCCTCAAGGGTGGTGATAGTGGTCATAAGGGGCTTGGTTCATTTGGGGGGATGGTCGACGATCATTGACTATCCCAGGAAAACCTGCTGGGAGGGTGAAAGTCACTACCTTCACATGGACTTTGCTATGAAGGGCTACTGCACCCCTTGATGGATTATTTGATAGGTCAGTGTTCATTTGCACTCACTATCATTAGGTTTCATTTGTTAGCTTTAAATTTAGTGCATTTGTAAAGCAGTTGGTCTATTTTAAGCCACCACCATTTTTTTTTGTAATATGGATGGAGTTCTGTTTTGTGGGCATGGGTCTGCACTCCCCCCTTTTCTTCAGGGGTGACTAGTTGTAGACATTAGATATCTGGTTTATGGTGTGGGCGGTTAACAATTTTGCCACTGCCCAGAACACTTGCTGGGGGGCTACACAGTCAAAGTTGATGCTATTTCTGCTCTGGTTGGCTGCTGTGTCCCTGATAGGCTGGTTTTGGGCAGTGTCGATCTGGTTCTTTGCTTATTACTTCTTAATTTTTATCCAAGTTGGCTTTCCAATTTTGAGCAGGTAGACCGATTGTGGTCCCTGCTCATTTGGACTGTTAATTGGGAGGCAGAGGTATTCAAAATTGTCTTGACATGACTCGGCTGTGTATCGAGAGTCTATTGCTTGGTGAACTTGGGCCTTGGACTTCGCTGCCTGTTGTGGTGGTTGGCACAATGCTGGACTTCACTCATTCAGCTGAAGCATTTGAGTCTTCGCTTCAGGGCCCCAGGGGTGAGACCATTGGGTGATGGTTAACTTCTTGATGGCCGGGCCATGTGGATCCACATACAGATAGACATTAATCACATTATAGCAATTTTTATGTATGTAATTATTTTTGAACATATGTACATTTTACCTTGTTACATAGAATCACTGTGTAATTCTCAATGGGTAAGTGTACCCAAAATTTTTGTAGTCTTTTATTGATAAAGGTTACTTTGAGAAAAAAAACATTTTGTTTTTTTGTTTTTTATTGCTATACAATTCTTTATAACAGCTCTCTTTTTGTGTAATAGTTGCATCTTTTTTTCCAATTGCAGAAATAAGATTTTTTTACCAATTCCAAGACGTTGGTTTACCTTTTAAGATTTTTATTTTTTCCTTGTTAATTCTAATTCTAATTTCTTATGTCGTTATTAACTTTTTCTGTATCATTTTACAAAATTCTAAATATTCCTACCATTTTACACAACTCTAGATATTTAATCCTTCTTATTAGATCATTTTTATATATTTTCATACTCCTTTTTTTAAAACATTATCTCATCTTAGTAGAAAATTTATTAATAAATTGCTACTTTCTTGTACTACCTATCTTTGTTGCAGTTTTTGAGTTTTCCTCTTATTGATGTCATTCAGATCTGAACCACATTCAAAATCTGTTAATATTTAAAAACGACTTGCAAATTCTAATTCTAATTCATTGTAATGTTTTGATGGTTAATAATATCAACTGTAAATATTGCTTTTCTTAATAACCTTTGTCTCTTTAGTTTGCTTTAACACTGTCTTATTTTAATAATCATGGTAATCTATTCAACTGAAAACTACTTGCAAACAGAATTGAAAAAAATTAAGTATGGAATATTTGACTTTACTCAAAACATGGATTTCACTTCTTGTTTATTAATGCAAAGTATACTATATCTCAACGGTATGAAGAAAAAAAAATGAATATTTCTATAATTTACATATTTTACTCTTGTTCACTCTGCAGGGTGTGGGAATTCTTCATGGCTTTCCGGAGAAGCGTCCAAAATTTTGAACACTATGCAGTCAAAAATCACCATGGCAAAATCACACAGTAATTCGAATTCAGAAACCCAGTCCACATCTTGGAATGATTCCAAAATGCAAGCTAAATTCAAACCCAAAACCCTGGCATGACCCACCGATGCCAATATTACAAAGGTCACAGGGTTTTCCCCTTTACTAGCTCTCGAAAAACGCGACTAAATTACCTACAATCAGCTATTTCATAGATACCTTATAGTCGGGATGTTGGAACGGCTAATAATTTAATGTATATATTTAAGTTGTCAATACAGACTTAGTAGGTCATTGACTTAGATCTTGAGAGCTAATAATGCAAGAGAGGCAAAATTAGGTTAGATAAATTTTTAATAAATTATTGAAACATTGAATAATATTATTTGCAGGTAAGGTAAAACTCTCATATGTATTTTATAATAAATTGCTGCTAGTCATCAATAATCGGTTTGTACTGATTTATCAAACTCATGCCAATATTTATGTGTTTAAATGGTTGTACAGGGTTGATATGAGAATCAGAGCAATTGGACCACTTAAAATATTTAACTACTAGCGTATATTAAGTTGTTTTATTTAATAGATTCCAAAACCATTACGTATACGGATAAATGGAGGCGGTTTTATATAAAAATATAATATATAATACTGATGTTCTGATGGTTGCAAGGATTAAGGGTACACCACAATAATAACAAGGGGTGCATGAACGAATGACCGAGTGGCTTGAACTTTGACAAGTCTTAATGCCCCAGGTAGATCCGAGACACTACAACCAGCAGGGATCATTTGGAACCCCGATGATCCAAGAGATTACCTGGAGAAGAATTTCTTTCTCTCCATATGGTAGTAAAGCATGAGGCTCAACTAAAGCGAAGGTAAAGGCATTGCCACCGTAACATCGAGGAAGAGTGATCGGAAATGGATTTTAAAACGAAATTATATAGACCATTTTATCTATCCGTTATCTGTTCTACGCATCAGCCTGATAGTAACTATTCAACAATAACATGGGAGAAATGTAAATGATTGCAAAAGTAACAATTAATTAATTTCACTCTGAAACCTAACTCCCCAGATTGTTCGGAAGGGTAATAATAGCAGTCAAATATTCCACTTATTATTATTACTCCGTAATAATATATAAAAAAAATATAATAAAATTTTAGACTATTTTAAGTATTTGAGATTTGGAGTATAGATTAAAATATCATGACAAAGTAAAGGAAACAATAAAATACTTGAATATTTCTCAACTCAACCTAAATGAAACAATTTTTAGTTCGATAAAAGAAAATTACTTTTAAAATGAATATAATAAATATTATGGGATACTTTACTGACTTTAATTAGAGTTGAGAAATATTATTATTGGCATCGTTTTGTTTGTAAAATAAGTAATAGTAAAAATATAAAGGTATTCACAAATGGATTATTAGTAGGCACAAATATTAATAATTATCATCTAAAGACTAGAGCACATAAATATTAGAGAAGAAAATTTACTGACAGGTTTTTGTATAACATTTTCAAGTGGAAAACAAGAAATTTACATGCAATTAATTAGGTTAACAGATTAAATTTAAAATTATTACTGATAGGAAAGTTAAAAAAAAGTTCATGTAACAAAAGTTACCGTTTTTTCTTCGTCCGGCTTTTCTTCTTGCGGTGATATGTATGAAGAACGTAGGCGCGCATTTTGAATTTCTTAGAATGGCATGGTTAATTTAAATGTTGGAATTTGGAAGACTGGAAGCACAGAAAACATTACAGATCAGCGGTATGAAAGATTTAAATTGGCAGAACAGGAATCAGCTTCTTGGACTTAGCCCATCATTATTGCAGTTTACCGGGCAACTTCTTAATAACGGTTGAAGTGATTTCTCTGGAACAACTACTTTGCTGTAGCTTGAGATGATCTAAGCACAGCCAAGTCAAAAGTTAGAGTGTCTATATTATATCTCAGATGGCTACGGTTGACCTTTCTGCCTAGTTTTAGTTCATGACTCCGCCTCCTTTGATTTTCCGGCCTCCAGCAATATCTAATTTTTGACTATACAATAGCCTTTGCCTTTCTTGATAAGAGTTCTACATTTCTCATTTCATTGTTATGGTTTTCATTTATTTTTAAATTTAATACATGATTCTAAATTAACAAAGACAATTACATGGAAAATCGTGAATACCAGAAATATAAATTCATTATCTTAATTTATCCAAAGTACAAATTAATTATTCTGTACATTTTGTACCGTCAGATTTTGATTTACAAATACTGATCAAAGGAATGTGACTTTTGATCAGCATTTTTAAATGACTTTGTATAAGGGTTTACAAAATTAAAATTTAAAGAAAGATATACACGCAATTGAAACTTTTAAAGTTGAGCTAATATAAATCCACAAACCACACACACACGAATATTATTCATCATGATTTGTGACATTTATACTCATACTTTTTACATTAAATTCTTTTTAAACAAACACAAAATAAATAACTTAAAATTTATGTGGCTTGGAATAGAAAAAGTCTCATTGCGGGTAAATAGTGGTTTAGAATTACCGTTCTTAGATGACAAGCATGAAACTAAGATAGTGGTTTAGAATTACCGCTCTTAAATGACAACCATGAAACTAATATCGATTCTTCGATCTGTCTGTTTCAATATATATATATATATATATATTGCCATGCCCTTATTCAAAAACCCACAGATTTGGCTGACATTTGTAACTCAATATGAAATTAATCTAGATAAAATCCACTTCATTATTATTCCTCATTGGGGCAGTCATTTACAAGGGATCATTGATTTTAGATCTACTATCAATAACCAATGTAAGCAGCTTATGCCCAATAGGACAGACAACTCTGCAATTAATCATTCCTTTCTATTCAGTGTTTTCTTATATGTATATATGTAAATTTATGTGCCACTAGAGTATCTAAATCTAGATAAAGTTACATTAGATATCTACATAACTGTATCTGATTTGAACCTCAGTTGGTATATTATTTATAACAGTGTGTAGGATTTTCCATTTTATAATCATATCATTTGCACTTGTATTAAGGGCAAAGCATTCTTAATATTCTCTAGTTGCGCAAATAAATTATCATATAACTCTTTCAAGTTCATATTTAATAATATTAGAAGTTTTTACTAGGTCATATTTAATACTATAGATTATCAATGTAAATTCACTAAATCTTGAATGATCTTCGATGGTAGTCATTATCTTTTATGATAGCTCACAAATAAACAAACACCTTGAGAAACATTATTTATATATGGTCTTTAAAAACCTTTATTTGACTACTTATAATTAATCAGGTGATGATGATGATAAGGGTACTTTCATCCACAGAATTATAATTAATTCACAACACAAATCGTATCTTTTATCAATGTATAATTATTCAATAAAGTATTGTTATATTTATACTGTTTTAATGATTGACATCTAGCAATGATGATGATGATGATGATGATGATCATGATCAAACTAACCTCACAAGACAATAATAAATTCCAAAAAAACCATATAAACTATTTTTAACAAAACAAATTATATTTTCTTATTAGTTAATCATTAACAATACAAATAGAAAATTTACATAATTAATAATAAAATTAGTTACATTTAGATAATAAAAATAACACCCCCCCTTCCCCCCGTTAACGAAACAAATTCAGTTGTCAATGTTATATAGCGTAATATATATACTTTCATATTTATAGTGGGTGAATAGAAATCTTACATCATAGAAACATTTTAATTTTAAAATAAACTCCTGTTACGTGCACATACTCGCTTATTGCATAAAATACATTTTCATATCTATAATCTTAGAGAATAATAAACAAGAAATAAGTAGAGAAATTTATTTGAATTATAAAAATAAAAATATCTAAAAAAATCGGTTTCAAATTATTTCTGTAATTTCCATTAATCTAGGTTATTAACAATCTTAAAATATATCTCTCATGATGCTAAATGTATTTATATGACTAGGTGTGTGTGTGTTACCTTCCATTAATAAATCTTGTATTCAACTTTTATATATGATAAGAATAATACATTTCTCATGATACCTGAATTAATACATAACAAAAAAGACAGTTTATCAAAAAAAAAAAAAAAAAAAAACAATACACATATAAAAGGTTACATGTAATGGTTATCAAACAATACACATTATACTAATAACGTCAATATTGATAATCATTAAAAGACTTTTATGTATTTCAAACACTTAGAGAGAGAGAGAAAGAAAGAGAGAGAGAGAGAGAAATAAACAGATTTATTTAAAAGAGAATTGTTAATAGTCATTGAGAAAAAAAAATTGTCATTACCAAGATTTTCTTTTATTCTTGATCTAGAAACCATTTCAATGAGTCTGATGAATTTGATTGAGAAGTTAGCTTGTTTAAGGTTAAGATTTAAATTCAGCCACATATCCATGAGCAACACGTGCAGATTTACCAATTACAGCGATTTACTGGAAAAGTTCTATTTTCAGCTTCAGAGTGCAATTCTTCTGCTTTACTGCAATGATGATACTGTGACATAAATTGTATTTTTAGAGACCATTTTAAGACTGGGATGGTTTCTTTATTTCTATAGACAAATAGATATTTCTGCTTTTCATATAAATTTCAGCATCTTTACTTTGGGCTTTTATTTGAATTCAGCAATGGTACAGTTAAAACATTAAGAAGATTCTTCTGCTTTTAATATACCTTTCAGGATTTTTACTTTGTGCTTATACTTGAATTCATCAACTGCATAGGTGGAACAATAACAGGATTCAGAGTCATCTTTGGACTTTGGAAATCAGCTATAGAATGATATATGTTATTTCCCTTTTAGATTTGAACTCTTCCAGATGTGCAATATAATTTTTTGGATTGATCATTAGGATTGTCCAACAAAATATCTTCCCTTTCTACCCTGTCACTATTTGTAAAAAATGATGCATGTCTTCTAAGAGGTAATAGGATATATTCTGTTCTGCTTTGCTTTTCAGACTATATATACACTAGCCTTGAAATGACATCACATAATTTTGGTTAATGAAACATCTGGTCATCCATAAATTATACTTTATCAGTGCAGCTGCACTCCAAACGATCTGGTACTGGTATCTCTCTGTAATTTTAATAGTTGATTAATGAGTAACTGTTCTCATCCACCAAATTTCACACATTGAGGATAAGTTAAAATTGATCCCATATTTCTCTCCACACAACCTAGACATTTCTTTATTAACCCTTTCAAATAAAGTAAGAAAAATAAACTTAAATAAATATATATATATATATATATATATATATATATATATATATATATATATATATATATATATATATATATATATATGTAAACTTTTTACACAGAAAGTACAAAATTATTTAAAATTACTTTTAATATGTAAATATTTAAAACTATGATGTTGTACATACACACATACATATACATATCTCTCCTTCTATCTGTAAAATTTGCTTATCAAACATAATCTAAACGATTTGAAAGCTACAACTTAGAAATATTATTAGTATCAAGTTATAGAATAAATTAGTAATGACAAAATATTAAAATCAAAGTATTATGAAAAAGAATATAACTTTATGGAATTTATGTCTACAGACAATTATCTATATATGCAGTTGATATTCTTAATTCTTAAATACAACTATCAAACTATTCAATATATAT